>PGFW01020767.1:8377-24125 GCA_003123925.1 Haematobia irritans
GGGACGAAAACATCATAATTGTGGGGACAAGAGCCAGAAAAATACTGGCAACACTATACCACAACATCGACCGATACTCACCATTTTCGGCACATTTCTTTATGGTCCTAAGATACCTCTCGATTTCCAATTTCAGGCAAATTGCATAAAACCTGCGGTTTCTACAAGCCCAAGAAGTAAAATCAAGAGTTCGGTCTATATGGGGGCTATATCGAAACCTGGAATTTCAGCGGGCTGCAAACAAAAAAACGATTCTGTGCCATATTTCAGGACGATAGCACCATTAATGAAGGCTGCAGTGTGATTACAACAGACAAACAGACGGACATGTTTATATCGTCCTAGAAGTTCTGCCTGATCAAAAATATGGAAATCGATATTACAATTACGGAATGACATACTTAGTACACCCCCCATCACCATTCTATGGTGGTGGGTATTTAAGATTCGATCCGGCCGATCGTTTGACCATATATACTTGTTTTATGCTTTGCCTGTCTCCAAAAATTAACAAATTTATGAGCAAGATGTCACAAAACTTTTTGCTTTGATATTTTGCGAACAAATTATAATGAAAATCAAGTTGAATCTAATTAGCTCTGAACAAATTAAAGCAAAATGTTAAAAAATGTGAATTATTAAATTTTATCGAGTGGATAGTGAAAAAACCAGTTGTCGAATTAGTCTGCAATTTAGATTAGACTAAAATTAGTTTTTGCCAGAAAGATGAGCTGGTCCATCCAATCCAGTGTAGCCATCCACCCACCCATCTAACTAAACCAGGGTTTGAGTTCCAACAAATCAATAATAAAATCCCCCGTATGGTCTTCACCCTCATTTTGGATTCCAATTCTTTGCGAATTTATTCAACTGCACAGTGACTCGTTTTTTTAGGTCTTTCGTTTGTTTTTGTTTTTTTTTTTTTTTTTTTGATATTAAAACATTATTTTAAGCAAAATTTAATTAGAACAGGAAGTTTGTGAGGAACAAATATCCATCGACAGCAAGAAAGACGCGAGCGAGTTTAAAATCAACGCAAGCATCGAAACAATTCAATTCTTGTAATAATTGATAATTTGCCCAAATGAAAAGAAAGAGACACCAACCCCCTCCTCAGCCCCAGCCCTAAGCTAAAAGGCACAAAAAAAAATGTTTTTCATAATGTTTCTTTAATAAAGTTGATATAATAAATAATAAATATTTATGAGCATTAAAATAGGCTGGCGCACGGCCAAAAAGAAAATAAGAGACAGAATTATAATAAGAAATTATAAATAAGTATCGATTTTTTTGTTTGGTTTCAGCAAGTGTTGCTGTTTTCAAAAGTTTGTTTGAATTACCCCCGATATGCTACTGAGGCCAGAAAGCCTTGTCATAATATTCTGCCTGCCCTGCCCTGTGGTCTATAGCATCAACATGAAGTCGAAAGTTATGCACCAGTTTTATGTGGCAAAATAAATGTTGAAGTCGACAATTTTTATTGGGCGGATTAATGAAAATGTATCAATTTAAAATAATCTTTCGATGAATCTATTCGAAGATCAATAACATCAGCGAATTGCTGTGGTTTAAATCAGAGCTTGAAAAAAACTTGCATTATGAAGAAAAGATAAATGACCAGAAAAAGAGTTGACAACGATTTCCGCACTTTCAGAGAGAGAGAGAAAGCAATTTTAAATGTGCCAGAGATGAGATTTCAAAGGATTGACAATGTGTTAGAATACAGCGGGAAGGACTACTATTCGATTGATGGCCATTGAACTCCGCTGGTTTTTGTTATTGTCAGTTAACAGAAAAAAATAAATTGCACAATATCTATACATATACACATATCTATACTCTTACTGAACAATTTCAACTGTTAAGTTTCGCTAACTGACATTGGAGTTTTATTTGCCAAGGATCCCTAGAAATATACAAGTAAGGAGAGTCTAAAATCGGAGGAACCAGACTATATTATACCCTTCCAACTACTTTGTAGATCACAATTTTCGATACCAGATAAAATACCCCATATACATACATTTAAATTTAAATTTTCTGATACGATCCCGGACAAACCTTTGTCTAGAGCTTCAACAGAATCTATAAACTAAAAATATTAAGTCGGCTAATGTCACTGCGGTATGGAAATACACGATGTTGGTAAAAACAGTAAGTGGAAAAGATCTAAAAGTCGGGCGGGCGCCGAACTATATTATAATGTAAGCCAAGTTTGTAGATCAACAATTTTCGATATCCAATATCACATCCCGTCAAAATGTGTTGGGGGCATTTAAATATCAAAGCTCGATTCCTGGAACGAATTCGATATAAGACAATCTACAAAAATCTATGACTCCAAAATTTAATGTTGGCTAATGCACTAGTGGTGGAAACACAATTTTAAGTAAAAAATATCGGAAACATTTAAATCTGAAAGCAATTTTAATGAAAACTTCGACAAAAGCAGTGGCGACGAACAAGAAAAAAATGTTTGGTAATTAATTGACAGACATATATATGGGAGTCTTATGAATCATATATATGGAAGGCTAGATCTAAATCTGAACACTATTCAAAATCAAATTTGGCACAACATATACTATTATATTATATTGTACTACCTTAGTGCAAAAATTTCAAACCAAATGGGCCAAAAACTCTGGCTTCTGGGCCATATAAGTCCATATGCGGGCGAAAAATATAATATGGAAGCTATAGATCTAAATCTGAACCGATTTCAACTCAAATTTACACAATACTATAACTACCAATTGTACTTCTTGTGCAAAATTTCAAGCTCAATGAGATAATAACTCTGGCTTCCTGGTCCATTATAATGTTGCATATCGGCCGAAGAGTATATATGGAGCGCATACTGACCGATATTATGCAAAGCCATGTCCGCGCCGTCCCGCCGTCTGTTTGAAAATCAACGCTAACTTCCGAACGAAAAAGGCTATCGACCTTGAAAACTTGGGCGACAAGTAGTTGTTATTGATGTAGGTCGGTTTGGTTTTGAAAAATGGGCCACATCGATCACTTTTACGTATAGCCCCCATATAAACGGACTCCCAGATTTGGCTGCGGAGCCTCTAACAGAAGTAAAATTTCATACCGATTCGGCTGAAATTTGGAAGCATGATGTTAAATAATATGGTCTCCTAAACACGTGAGCAATTGGCCACCTCGGTCCCTAAATTTATATATAAGGCCCCATAATAACGATCCCCAGATTTGGCTTGCGGACACTCATTAAGAGAAGCAAATTTCAATCCTGATTCTGTTTGAAATTTGGCAGCGTAGTGTTTAGTATATGCGTCTCCTAAACAACCATCAACCAGAATTGGTCCACATGGTCCAATAATTATATATAGCCCTTATTAAACCAGTCCGCAGATTTGACGCTTGGCGGAGCCTCTTGAAGAGAAACAATTCATCGATCTGATCTAAAATTTGGTATAGGTCGTGGTTGGTATTGGGTCTCTATGCAAAATTGGTCCACGTTGGTCCATAATTAATATTATAGCCCGCATATAAACCCGAGTCACCGCAGATTTGGCTGCGAGGCCTCTGACAGGAAGCAATTTTATCCTCTCGGGCTGAAATTTGTGTACATGCGTGTTGGGGTATGGTCTCTAACAACCGTGCAGAAAATTGTACCATATCGGTCCAAATATTATTTAACCCCATATAAAGCCGATCCCCAAGATTTGGGCTTGCGGAGCCCTCAACAGAGAAAAAATGATTATCCGATCCTGGTGAACTTGGCAACATGGTGTTAGTAATATGGTAACTCCTAACAACCATACAAATTGTCCAATACGGTCCATTAATTATATATAGCCCTTATATAAACCGATGCTCCAGATTCTGACCTCCGGAGCCTCTTGAGGAAGCAAAATTCATCCGATCAGGTTGAAATTTGGTACATTTTTCTAGTAGTAATGAGGCGATAACAACCATACCAATTGGTCGCTTTTCGGATCTTATTATATGTAGCGCCCCATATGAAACCGATCCCCAATCACCACAAAAATTCAACGATTGCCACTCGAACCAAAAAATAATCTACGCAAAAATTTTTATTGCCATAGAAATTTTGTCAAAATTTTATATTCCTTAGAAATTGTCAACTTAGCTTAAAGTTTGTCAAAAATATAATTTTCTTGCAAAATTTTGTCAAAAATGTAAGTTTCGAATAGAAATTTCTTGTCAAAATTTATTTTTTATATTCTTATTTCTTCTTTTATTCAAATATTTTTATTTCTATATAAGAAAATTTATGCAAGCATTTCCATAGTTTGGAGAGGAATATTTGGTCAGATCTTTCCAAAACATCAAGAAATTCTACCAATCTACCAAATACAGTAAAAAAATCTGTCATTTTTGGTAGATCGTGTTCATACGCCACCAACAAGACATAAAAAAAATTGGAAGTTCCTCCAAAAGCACAACTTTAAAAAGCACATTCCAGAAGAATGCGCTCCCAATGACTGTTCTATTTTTTAACTACCCAGGAGAGATTCTTTTTAATTCAATTTTTTAAGTAACTTGGTTTTTTGCATAGTTTTAATGGTGATAATTTAACTTTTTTTGTTTAAAATAGGTTAAACAGAGTAAGAAATTCAAAAAAATGGTAGCAAAATCATTTTAAGAATTTATGTCGAAAAACGGTGCTAAAATCCAAATGCTGAAAGAAAATTTTGCGATTTTCGAAAATATTTAGGTCAAAAGCGCTTACCGAACAGCCGCACTGCCACTGATTTTGCAGTCACTTCATTAGGTTGTGATCCAGAATTCAAAAATGTTTGTGGATGTAAATTAAAAAAATTCTGTGATAATTATTGTCAAGATAAATAATTTTTAATAATTTTAATAATTTTTTTTTAATGGATTCTAAACGCTTATCGAAAAAACGTTTTGACCTCAAAAATAATTTTCAAAAATTCATAAATTATTTCAGATTGAATTTTTGTATTTTTTTCAGACTAAAATTTAAATGATTTGTACCATTTATGAATTCTTACCCTAGTTTTTTTAACATATTTGAAGCAAGAAAAATTTAAAATTACTCATTAAAAGTATGAAAACAAACCAAGGTTATAAAAAATTGAAATTAAAAAAGAAGCTCCCGGGTAGTTAAAATAAAGAAACATCATAGGGGGTGCATCTTCTGGCAACGTGCTTTAAAAGTTGGGCTTTGGAAAGAACATTCCAAATTTTTTTGCTGGGTAATTTTGTATGTAAGGCCCCACATATAAAGCGATCGACACCGCATTTTACAATTTCTGGCTCTTATAATTACAGCAGCAAAAGTTTCATATCGGTTCGTTAATTATTTCTTATCTTCTATTATACGGTACAAGAACTAATTTATATGTTTTTAAATACCCGAAACCTTAATATCTTTTGTCTACTATATATTCCGCAATGAACTAAACTTAACACCAATTTAGAAGATGATGTTAAAGAAAATTTAAAAGAATGCCCATGCCATCGGCCGTCAACCCAGATAATGTACAATTGTGGGACAGTCTTATGTAGAAGTATCTTGACGCAATCCATGAGTGAGGGTACTAAGATTCGGCCTGGCTGAACTTACGGCCGTATATACTTCTTATTTAACTTACTTCTTATTTAATTAGAAACTCGGAGACGGGGTATTGTGTATAAGCCGACCTTCTCTGCAAAATCAATTTTGAGAATGCCAGTAAAGGGGAAGGTTCAGCTTCTGGCACATTTATCGAAAAATGCAGAAGCGGATTTTGCCTACAGGCCACCCTCAACCTACCCAAAAAAGACAATAAAAAAAAAAAACAAATCAGGTAGCCATATAAATCTATAGCCAATCCCACATTCTCCGAAAATTGCAAGTAAATTTTAGAAATGAGTAACCCAATTTTAAAATTCACATAAATGGTTCATATTCTTCTAAATTAAAATTTCCTCTTAATTTTGAAAACTGAGTATCACTTTCCAATTAGTAAAATGTTTTACTTAAAAATTCCAAAAATAACCCTTTTATGAAATATTGACAAGTAACCTTTACAGATATGACATTTGGAACCTCCTCTTCCTCCTCCATCTCAAATAGTTTGTTCATTAGTTAAACATGTCACAAAATGGCAAAAAAAAAACTTAATGATATACATTAATTTAAAAATTCAAACGGACCTAGTATGATAATCATCATGCATAATCATAATCTTTGATAGATTTAGTTTAATTTATGTTGAAAACCTGAAATCACCTGCTCATCGGTAGAGATTCCGTTGCGGTACAAAGCGAATGCTCCCACTAAAATATTGAAGTCTAGGCAGTGGATAGGATAAGCCAATCACATTAAATTGACTACCGGCCCTCTCCAAAGAGTCACAATAGAAATATTTGGATTTTTTTACAGCAGATTTTGTTTCAGTAAAAAAAAAACAATTTGCATAAATTCCAATTCATTGTACCATATAAACTAAATATTCTTTGGAAATTTGAAACCATTCAAACATTGTCATCAAAAAACAACAACCAAATGCCAAAAAAAAAACAAACTAAAACAGAAATTCAACGGGTGAAAAAAATAAACGAAAGACCTGTTCTTGTGTTTCCATGCACGCCAAAATTTGAAGAATTTTAAACCTGTTGTTTTAATCGGCTGTTTAAATATTTGTATTGAATTTGTTTTATCAAACACTAATATTTAAGTGCCCTACTCTATTTCAATATTTGAATTGAAGTTTAAGTTTCAAAAATATGCTATTTGAATAACCTTCTGAATAGGCAGGTATAAGCGCATGCAAATCAGTTTGTAACACATCGAAAAACTGATTGCAAAACCTACATAGTACACATGTTATTTAGATCGTATTGGAGAGGTTTTATTTTATCGACATGCAAGTGTCAAATGTGATCTGAGTATTTGATGTATTGAAATACATAAGGAATATCAAATGACAAACAAAATTTATTAGAATTTAGACATTTAAGTTTTACCATTCAGTTCGAGAACCAGATTATTTCTACTAGATGGGTCCAGAGTGAAGTAGGTTAGGTGGCAGGCCCAACGTATCAGGCTCACTTAGACTAGACTAGGAGCCACCGTGGTGCAATGGTTAGCATGCCCGCCTTGCATACACAAGGTCGTGGGTTCGATTCCTGCTACGACCGAACACCAAAAAGTTTTCAGCGGTGGATTATCCCACCTCAGTAATGCCTGGTGACATTTCTGAGGGTTTCAAAGCTTCCTCTAAGTGGTTTCACTGGAATGTGGAACGCCGTTCGGCACTCGGCTACTAAAAAGGAGGTCCCTTGTCATTTGGAGCTTAACAATGGAACGGGCAGCACTCAACAGTGATAAGAGAGAACGTTCACCAACTGTGGTATCACCAATGGACTGGATAGTCATAAGTGAGCCTGATACATCGGGCTGCCACAGTAACGCTACCTAACCTAAAACACTAGGACTAGGACTATACTATATACACTAGAGTGCTGCCTGCAATGACAAGGGACCTCCTATTTTATAGCCGTAAGGATGATCCAGAAACAAGGGTACTGTTACCAGCAACTTGGTCAGAAATGTTACTAATAGACTGTCCCAACGCTTACATGATGAACCATTTAGAAGCATAACACTCAGGAAATGCACAGCATTACTGAGGTGTGGAGAATCCACAGTTGAAAAAACTTCGTTGGTGTTCGATCGAAGCAGTGAATCGAATCCCACGACCTTGTGTATGCCAAGGCAGGCATGCGTAAACCATTGCACCTCGATGGCTCCCCAGGAGCGAAGTAAGGTGTCAGGTCTGTTAGAGCTTTGGCAGGACACGCGCGAGAGATGCCTCTTTGATGTTGAGCGCCAATGTCCACCAATATGGGCAGACATCTTGAATTTCCGGCTTCAGAAGCGAGAGATAACTCGAGATGCCAGATCTTAGCTGAGATAGCACAGACCGGTCTCTCGATTTCGTTAACCAGTACAACGTTGCTATGGTAGGAAGCTATTGCTTTCTGAACCGGTGCCGTTTGTGCCGCCCTCAAAGGCGTCCTTATTCACCCATCACTGTCATCGCCGATCAAGTGGTCAATTGTAATTATCTCCTGAACCTGAACCGCATGGGCTTGGCTCATTCTGATGTGGCCCTTCTGGATATGGCATAGTTTGGGTGGTTTACCCCACTGCACTTTATTAGGTGCCGGTGGGTGAGCAGAACGCTGAGTTGCCTCACTGAGCCCATTCTGGACTCATGCTGTAGATGATGTGATATGCAGTGGTAATCCGCAACGCAGTATTTTGCACGGTTTGAAGATTTCTCCATTTGGTGTATCGCATACACTGTGGGTCCAAACGGGGCATTGCACCTCGATGTCTCCCAGAGTGAAGTAGGTATCAGGTCTGTTGACTTTGTAGGACATGCGGAGAGATGCCTCGTGATGTGAGGCATCTCTCCGCATACACAAGGTCGAAACCACGACTTTGTGTATGCAAGGCGGGCATGCTAACCATTGCACCACGGTGGCTCCCAGAGTGAAGTAGGTGTCAGGTCTGTTGATTTTGTAGGACACGTGAAGAGATGCCTCGTGATGCGAGGCATCTCTCCGCATACAACAAGGTCAAAACCACGACCTTTGTATATGCAAGGCGGAATGCCTAACCATTGCAACTGATGTTCATCCCAAGTGAAGTAGGTGTCAGGTCTGTTGACTTTTGCAGGAACACGCGGAGAGATGCTTCGTGATGTGAGGCCAATGTCCACAATATGGGCAGACATCTTGAATTACCGGCTTCAGAAGGGAGAGGTAACTCGAGATGCAAGAACTTTACACAGACCTGGTCTCTCGTCTTCGTTAACCAGTACAACGTTGCGCTTGTATGAAGCTATTGCTTTCTGAACCGGTGCCATTTGTGCCCCCCTCAAATGCGTCCTTATTCACTCATCACTGTCATCGCCGATCAAGTGGTTAATTGTAATTCTCTCCTGAACCTGAACCGCATGGGCTTGGCTCATTCTGATGTGGCCCTTCTGGTGGTTTGTTTGGTGTGGTTAACCCTCCTGCACTGTTATCAAATGCCGGATGGGTGAAGGCAGATTGCTCACTGAAGCCCATTCTGGACCATGCTTGATGATGTGATATGCAGTGGCAATTCGCAACGCAATATTTGGCACGGTTTGAAGATTTCTCCATTGGTTATCGCTAACACTGGGGGTCCGAACGGGGCCCGCATAATCTAGAAGTGGACGACCAGTTAGCTCATAGATCTTTTGCATCGTCTCTTTATCTTTCCCCCAAGCGGTACCAACCAACGCCTGATGGATCTTGTTTATATTCCCCAACGTTTTTAGGAACAAACTATCAAACGTAACACCAAGAACCTTGGGATTCTTGCAGTGGGATACTCTGGCCACGAATGTGGGAGCATCACGCTCCAAGTTCACTTCTTTGGTCCACAATGGGAGAGTGGTCGATTTAGGACGAGAAACTAAGTGCATAGAGATATCCAAAATGTGCAGAAAGTAGCCATTAATCTTCACCTCAAGCTCCGTGATGTTTCTACCCGATGTAACTATGGAACAGTCATCTGCATAGTTTATTAGGTGGACATTTGTCGAAGAGGAGCTCCGGCCATGTAAATGTTAAAAAGAGGGGTTACCACCGTCTTGAGGTACATCTTGTTCATTCCTCCTGGGCGAAGATGTTTTTCCTCTGAATTCCATACAACTCTGTCTGCCAGCCATATAGGTTGCCAACCATCTCTTAATATTATTAAGAGGGGAAGTTTAATATTTTCGAAGAGGGTGGTGTGGTTCACTCTATCAAATGCTTTAGACAAGTTCAATGCTACGAGAATCGAACATTTGGGCGGCCTCTTACTATTCAATCCCTCTACAATTTTGGCTGTTAATTCACACAAAGCAGTGGTCGTACACCTGCCCGAGTGATCGTAGTCCTCGCAGTGTAGACTTGCCGCGAGCATTTTGGACCCATGCTTTAGATGCTGTTCTGGTGTTTTGGAGTGACATTCAGTGGCAATTTGCACCGTTTCAAGATTTCTCTATTGAGTACCGCTAGTACTGGGAGTCCAAACGGGGGTTGGCATAATCGATAAGGGGACGACCAATATAACATACTCATTGGTCTTTTGAATCGTGCCTTTAGCTTTCCCCCAAGTGCTACCAGCCAAGTCCTGGTGGATATTGTTTATATCTCCAACTATTTCCGCATTCTTTCCAAAAAAAATCTAACCATCAAACGTCACACAAGGTCTACTAATGTGGATATCAAGCTCTAGGTGTATTTCTTTGCTTCATGATGTGAACATGAATGAAATAACTAAGTGCAGAGGTAATCAATAATGTCCAACCTCCTTGATGTCTCCACTAGGTTCACTTCTTTGGTCCACGATGTGAAAATATTTGCGTCAATTCAGGCCATAACGTTTCAGATCCCTGCCCACAAAGAAATCCCTAATGTAACTTTGAAAAATTCGTCCGCAAAGTTTATCACATCAGGACATCCTATGCTGGAAGAGGAGCTGCTGCCACGTAAAATATAAAAAGTAGGGCGTATAGTACACCGCCTTGTGGTACGCCTTGTTTATTCCTCCCATACAGTTTTCCAACCATCACTTACGATTATTATTAGGGAGAGAAGTTTCCATAATATCTCATAGGAATGTAGTGAAATTTACTGTATTAAAACGATTTGAAAAGTCAAATGCTACCAGAATCGAACATTTATGCAGCCTTGTATTATTCAATCCGCAAGTGGTCGTACTCCTGCCAGAGCGAAAACCATGCTGATGCTCTGCCAACATTAGATGTTCTAAATATCCTTAAGATTATTCATGATGGGGAAAGAAGAGTAATTGGTTGATACGAATCAACAAGTTGTAAATGTTTTCCTGGTTTCAGAACTAGAAATCAGATATCTGGTATGGACCAGTAATCCCACGCTATTCTGTCTTATGTACTTCAACATCCTCGTAGCCAAACCATCTGAGCCAATTGCTGAGGAGTTTTTAACGGCCTTTATCGCTTGGAGCACACACTTTTGACTGATAACAATGGGGAGGCTGCTGACCTGGAGGCTGAGACTTGTCTTTCCTTTCTGCTTGCCCGCTCTACTGTCTGGGAATGCCCGACGAATTGTCTGCAGAAAACATTTGCTACATCAGCAACCTAGAGCCATTCTCGCCTATGTGTTTCAACATCCTCGTTGGTAACCATCTGGACCAATTGCTGTGGGGCTTTTAAAGGCCTTTTTGAAGTCCTTTTTTGCTACATCAGCAACCTAGCACCATTCTCGCCTATGTGCTTCAACATCCTCGTTGGCAACCATCTGGACCAATTGCTGAGGAGCTTTTGAAGGCCTTTATCACCTGACTGATGACAATGAGGAGGCTGCTGTCCTGTCTGAGTGCACGGAAGACTCGGCTTTGCCTTCTGCTTGCACAGCCTGTCTGGGGGTGCTCAACGAATTTAATGCAGAAAGCATTCGCTACACAAGACCATTTTCTCCTATGTGCTCCAATATCATCATAGGCATGGAGCATCTTTTGGCGGCCTTTATCTCCTGGAGCACAAACTCCTGACTGATGGCAATGGGAGGCTGCGTCCTGTCTGAGTGCACGGAACACTCCTTTGCTTTCTGCTTGCATGGTCTACTGTCTGGGTGCTCAACGAATTGTTTGCAGAAAGCATTCGCTACACGGTATCGTTTTTTTGCCCTCCCCAAACGAAATGGAGATGATGTCTTTCCGTTTGAGGTTCGAGAGTTCCAAATCATAAACCACAGCTTTCTGTATCCAAAATCGGACTCCGGAATCTTGCGAACAACAAATATATGGACAGAGAGATGGATACCAAAGGCTCGCCAGGAGGTGATTGTGTGACGATCGATCTATTTTACAGGGTCTAAAACACCAAGGGCTCCGCAAGATATATTTTGGACATCAATATATATTTGGAGGGTCTAAGATCAATATTTTTGGTAGGCACATTTTTTTGCAGGTCAAAGTTATTACACCCTAACCGCTATGTTTGTTTTCTTTTGATTGAAAGTATGAATACATTTTCTGGAAGAAATATGTGCTAGCCCATTTCAAACGTCTTCTTGTACTTTTAATTTTTCAGTTTTACCTTAAATCTTTGCTTTCCTAAATTCGATCCGGAATTTTCCTTTCATGATAAAACAGTTTTGTTTGAAGAAAATTTGGTGATGAAGCTTGATGTCTTTTAAAGATCATTTTTGCCAGGACCTTTTAGAAAATATCTGGGGATAACCTTTTATGAAAAACACTCCTATATGCAACATGAGGCATTGTGCCTTGCAATCGTATCTATTGTGCCCAGATGACCGTACCATAACTTCATGGCTCTATTTTCATCTTTTCTATGGGTATGTGAGAAGTGCTCTCACAATATTAGGGTAATCTCATTATTAGATAGGTTAGCGATCACATCGTAAGTTTAGTAGGATTTGGGATCAAAATGTGCAAACTGTATTACAGTACAAAAGGAATAAATAAAAAGTGGCACAACATGGCAAAAAGGTGACAGAAAAGTGTAAATAGTCATGCCATTAGTAGCACAAAAGTATCACGCTTCTGAGAAAAGTGCAAATTTGCCACAATAGCGAAACAATGCTAACACTGGTGAAGGTACATTTTGCTTCGAAACCCACCGGCTCTCAGGGCCATTCTTAATTGTTTCCTTACACCGATTTAGTTTCAGTCCGTTCATATTATTATTCTATATCAAATATATAGTGGAGAAAACTGAAATAACGAAAATGGCCAAGAAAAAAAATGATTGTTATAGACAGAAGTGATTTAGCATAAACATTACAAACTAATGAATAAAAAAAAAATTTTGATAATTACAAGTTTGATCTTAGTTGTCCCATTATTTAATGAAACGTATGCTGAACTAAATATTTGAAACAAGTTTTCGAAAGAATATAAAAATTATCCGCTAACGCACTTAGCATTATATCACAGATGGAAGGTCGTTCGGTCGGTCCGGTGGTGTACCCAGGGCGGCAGCAAAGCTATAAACTAACAACTTTGTTTATAAGTAAAAACAAAGAAAGAAATGTATTATGAAAGTTTATTAGCTTTTTCAGTTTTTTGCCCAAACCATGTTTATATCGTTCGCTATACATAAACACAAACACAAAACGGAAGAATTAATAATAAATGTCATATTGGGGTTTTTTTAGCGCCCGTGACTTGCTCCCAGGCGGAGGCAATTGATTTTTTGATCATCAATTTTGAAATAGAGCAAAATTTATTAAATTTAAATTATTTATTTATGTATTCCTTATATTTATCATTTCAGAAAAACCATATGAATATTGCATTTTTTATATATTTTGATATATAATATTTTATATACACCACTATAAAACGAAATGAATGCGAAATAGTAAGCAAAAAAACCCAGAATTTATGACCTGCAATAGATGTTTGGAAGCGAGGGTTGTGGTCAATTCCGATTGAAAGATGGAAAAGGAGCAATATCGGTGGGAAATTGATCGATTGTTTATTCATAGCAAAAATAAATGCTGCATCAAAATAGCATTTGTGTAAAATTTATTTACAAACAAAAACCAGTTTGTATACAAACAAAAAAAAAATTGTCTCCAATCACGAAATTAATTGATTCAATCAATTTTAATTGAAAAGTCTTCAATCACAGAAACGATAGTAGCAATTTAAAAAAAATTAATTGATCCAATCAAAAAACAAGCATGTACGTCCATAAGTTCGGCCAGGCCGAATCTTATGTTACCCTCCACCATAGATTGCGCAGAAACTCTTACGAAAGATGCGTCACCACAATTAAAATTACTTGGCTTTGCGGCCCGATGGCAAGAATCATTTTAAAACTTCTTAACGATCATCAATCTACAATTGTAAGTTAGTCCACGCGGAAATATATAGTAGACAAAAGGAAAGGTCGATAATACATAATTATTATATGAATATAATTCAGCTTCTTGACCCGTATATACGAGGTATTAGGGAAAGAAATAATTACGCAAACCGAGTATGAACCTTTTGTGCTGTAAATTTACTAGAGCCAGAATTGAAATATGGTGGTCGCTTAATTTTTTTAAATTTGGGGGGCTACATGCAATTATGAACACGAGTCTTACCAAAAATGGCAGGGATTTTATACTGTTTGTAGATAGGAATGAATTCTTGATGTTTTCGGAAGTTTTTGCATAATTTGCCTCCCCAACTACGCAGGTCTTCATAATTTTCTATAAGAAAAACATTTCTGACAAAATTATTCACAGAAATAAAATTCTGACAAAATTTTCTATAGAAATAAAATTTTGACAAAATTTCTATATAGAAAATAAAATTTTAACAAAATTTTGTATAGAAATTATATTTTGACAAAATTTCGTAAAGACATAAAATATTGACAAAACTTTTCTGTAAGAAAATAAATTTTGACATAATTTTGTGTTAAAATGTGGGTATTTGGCCTTATATAGATCAAGATGCACACACTTCAATAGCATATTAAATATTCTCTCTGGCAACTATCGAGTCAATTGGAGGAAACTCCCATTGGAAAATGGGTCTAAAATATGAAAATTCTTACCATATTTTCCCCTACTCTGGCGTAATATATATATGGGCAGCATATATCTAAAATGAACCGATTTTGAACACAATATTGACATGCATATTAGAATAATAATCCTGCCTAATCTCAAGCAAAAAAACGTAAATGGCGAGAATAAATTTTGCCTTCCGTGGTCACATATGGTGTAAATCGGGGCGAAAGATATATATGGGAGCTATATCTAAACTGAAGGCGATCTTCAACCAAATTTGGCCCACAATTAACGAATACTATTTAAACGTACTCCTTTGTGCAGAATCTTTGAAGCAACATCAGGGCAAACCCGGCTTGTGTTCCATATTAGTCGAGAATCGGACGAAAAGATACATATGGAGCTATATCTAAATCTGAACCGATTTCAACCAAAATTTAACACAATTAACAATACTATTAAACGTACTCCTTGTGCAAATCAGGGAAAAATCCTGGCTTTTGTTGGGAGCTATATCTAATCTGAACGATTTGGCTGATAGTTTTGCCATATCTTACCGAAAGTCCGAAAATATTTGGCTGCCCGAAATTTTTGAGAAAATACGTTGATATAATACCGTCAATTATGAACCAGTCGCTGATAATGTATTACGGCAGCTATATCTAACTGAACCGATTTTTTTCCAAAATCCAATAACGATTGTCTTTGAAGCCAATGTAAAAAAACTGAATGGCAAATATAGGCAGGCGGACATCGCCTAAAATCGACTCAGGAATTTTAATTCTAATGACGATCGGTATATTCGAGGGTCTCAGGACCTTTCCTTCTTTGGGCGTTACAATACAAATGCCCACAAACTTATTAATAAACCCGGTTACAAACAAGTAGGGGTGAAGGGTAGCAAAAAAAATAAAATATAAATAAAACAAAGTAAGGAAAGTCTAAAGTCGGAGCAATGCCGACTATATTAGTACCCTGCACCCACTTTTGTAGATCTAAATTTTTTCAGATTACCATATCACATCCGTGTTGGGGCTCATATACAAATGGTTTGTCCGCAAATACATACATTTAAATATCACTCGATACTGTACAGGAATTTGAGTTAGACTTCTTACATAAATCATATAGGACTCAAAAAATTTAAGTTCGGCTAACTGCACTAGGTGGAACACCCAAATGGAAATTCTCTCCT
>PGFW01020767.1:33803-44015 GCA_003123925.1 Haematobia irritans
ACAAAACGACGATTAATAATAAATGTATATTGGGGTTTTTTTAGGCCCTGACTTGTGCCAGCGGGAGGCAATTGATTTTTTGATCATCAATTTTGAAATAGACAAATTTATAAATTTAAATTATTTATTTATGTATTCCTTTTATTTATATTTCAGAAAACCATATGAATATTGATTTTTTATATATTTTGATATATAATATTTTATATACACCACTATAAAACGAAATGAATGCGAAATAGTAAGCAAAAAAACCCAGAATTTATGATCCTGCAATAGAATGTTTGGAAAGCGAGGTTGTTGAATTAATTCCGATTTGAAAGAAATGGAAAAGGGTGACAATATCGGTGGGAAATTGGGATCGAATTGTTTATTTCCATAAGAAAAAATTAAATGAATGCTGGCTCAATAAATAAGCATTTGTGTAAAATTATATTTACAACTAAAAACGTTTGTATTCAAACAAAAAAAAAATTGTCTCCAATTCACGAATAATAATAATTGATTCAATATCAATTTATATTATTATGAAAAAGTCTTCAAATCACAGAAAACGAATAGTAGCAATTTATAAAAATAAAAATTAATTGATCCAATAAATAAACCAAAGCATGTACGTCCTATAAGATTCGCCAGGCGAATCTTATGTACTAACAACACTATAAATAAGATTGGTTGCAGAAACTTTTACGAAAGATGGTCAATCCACAATATAATTACTTATGGGTTGCGGCCGTAAATTGGCAAGACATCTTAAAAACTTCTTAACATCATCATCTAAATTTAGTACAGTTACGTCCACTAGCTGAGAATAATTATAGTAGAACAAAATGAATAAGGCGATTAAAATTACATATTATTATAATATACTATGATTTTTTCAGTTCTTGACCGTTTAAACGAGGATAGATTGGAATAATTACGAACCGATAGAACTTTTTGTCTGATAAATTATAGACAGATAAAATTGGTCCCCCGCTTTAATTATATGGGGGCACATGCAAATTATGAACACGATCTATACCTAAAAATGGAAGATTTTTATATACTGTGAGTAGATTAGGAAGAATTCTTGATGTTTTGGAAGATTTTTGCAATAATTGCCTCCAACTACGAAGGTGCTTCATATTTATTCAATATAGAAATTAACAATTTTTATAGACAAATTTTCTACAGATAATAAAAAATTCTGACAAAATTTTCTATATAGAAATAAAAATTCCCTGACAAATTTTCTATAGATAAAATTAGAATTAATTGAAAATTAATTCTATAGAATTTATATTTATACAAAATTATTATGTATAAAAATTATATATTTTGACAAATTATTCGTTAGAAATTAATAATAATTGACAAATTTTCTGATAGAAATAAATAATTTATTTTAGACATAATTTTAAGAATGATTAAAATGGTTGGTATATTTGGCCATTAATTTAGAAATTCAATATGACAATACACTTCAATTAAGCAATATTAATTGTAATTCCTTCTGTGGCAACTATCGAAGAAAACTTCCCAATTGGAAAAATTAAGGTCTAAATAATAAAGTAAAACTATAATTCTACCATTAATTTTCCCCCTACTCTGGCGTATAGATATATATTTATGGAAGCTATATCTATAATATGAATCAAGATTTGACAAATTTTGACATGCATAGTAGAATAATAATCCTGCTATTTATCAAGAAAAAAAATAACGTAAATGTGGAAATGAAATAATTTTTGACGTCCGTTGGGAAATATGGGTTTGTAAATCTAGGCGAAAGATAAATATAGGGGGATGCTAATTATCTTTAAAACCTTGAACGATAATTTTCCCAATACCAAAATTTAATGGCTAACACTTATACAGAAATATATATTAAACGTATACCATTGTGCAATATTTGGAAGCAAATAATCAGGGCAAAACCCTGGCTATATTTGTGTCCATATATATTGTCAAATATCCGGACCGAAAGATATCAATATGTGGAAGCTTATATACAAAAACCTGATAGCGAATTTTATCAACCAAATTTTATGACACAATTAAACATACTATTAATATACTTCTTTGTGCAAAAATATTGATAAGCAAATCAGGGAAAAAACCTCAAGGCTATTTTTGTGGGAGCTAATATTCTAAAATCTATGACAACCGATATTGGCTGATATTTTTGCCACATCTTTAATGAATAAGGTCCGAAAAATATTTGGCCTGACCCTAAAAATTATGAGAAAATACCGTTATGATATATAATACGTCATTATGACCAGATATAAAATTCGTTGAATTAATTTATGACGGCTGTAATATCATAAATCTTACCGATTTTGTTCCAAAATCAAATAACGATATGTCCTTGAGCCAAATGTAAAACTTATGATGCCAAATACAGGCAGTACAACATCGCTAAATAACCTCAGAATTTAATTCTAAGACGATCGGTTAATATACCGATGGAGTCCCATCAGCCTTTTGACATTTTTTCCCTTCTAATGGGCAGTATACAATAAACAAATCCTTGCGAAAAAAACTTTTATTCTTATAAATATAACACAGATATTACCAAATTTTGACCAAAATTTTCTATAAAAAATAAAAAATCTTGAAATTTTCCTAAACTAAGTGACGTGTGGAAGGTAAAAAATATGTAAAAATTTATTTAACAAATAAATACTATACGTAATAAGAAGGATAAAAATCATTAATAGGATACAGAACGTTTGTGCCCTGATAACAGTAATCTCTCATCATAAACAAACAACATATATGTGAAAGAAAGAAAAGAGATGTTAGATTATTACAGAAATATTTACGATCCCTGTCTCTGACGAAAATTAGATTCCTATTAACATAAATAAAAGTTGTTTTGACAAATATTTTTTCATATATAATATTATTATTTTTACCCCTTCACCACAATTACTGTGGAGCCACAAAATTATATTCACTATAAAGAATTAAAATGTCTTGTCAGACCAAATAGCTATGTATTATCGCCAAGGAAGGAAATTGTAGACCCATCTGTTTATTATTATGGACACATGAAATCATCTCTTATGTATATGTATCAACAATTTCTGATTTCTATAATATATGAGACGAAGATCTCTGTCTTCTCTGATACCTCAAAATTTGTTGGTACACAATAGATTTTAAACATTGGCTTTTCAATAAAAATCGTTTTGGTACATGAAAAATTTTTGGATACCAAATAAGAAACGTTATCAGATTTAGATAAGCCTGTCATATACCATAACATTTCTTACCGATCTGGACCTATAAATTTTGACGTATATTTTCCTTATAATCACGGATAAAATTTATCAATCAATATATTGTATAAAAATCTGGCATTAGCAAGAATAAAATTTTTCGGATTGGACCAAAATATCTTACTAATAAAGAAAAATATGCAAAAATTTATCATGCAAAAATTTTCTGTGCTATAAATCCAAGAAAAAATATCAGTTATTGACAAAACTCCCACTACATAGACCTGGGAGAATTTAAATATTTCCTCAGAAATATTTTTTGTCTTATCTAAGAATTTTTTGTCAACAAAGAAATTTACTGTTACTAATAATAAGTTATATGAAAAATTTTTGGAATGAAAGACTTTTTAAATATGAATAATGGTATGAAAATCACGAGTTTCAGGTTGAAAAAATTTTCCTTAATTAAGGATATAAAGCAATACATCTCATTAACTCAGTAAATTCTTTTATCACGCCAGATTTCGATCATATGATATTGTGACACACAAAAATAGTTCAGGTTATTTAGTCATGATAATTCGACTAAATTTCATAATTTGACCAAAACTTTTCATAGGTAAGGTACAAACGTTTTACAATAGTTATTGACAAATTTTCTATAGAAATTTAGATATGTGCCACAATATATTTTGACATAAAGAGTTGTAAATCTGTACTAATAGACTACAAGGTTATTAAAGTATTTTGACTAAAAATTCTCCCCTTCCTATTAAGATAAATTATATAAATCTGCCCGTATGTACCCAACCTATTTTCTAGAAGCCGACGGGACGTGACCAAAATATTAAATTCTCCCATTTGACCTATAAAATTTTTATCTTATATAGATATTTACAATTTTGATGCCATGAGAAATAGAAATAATATATAGACACAATGCATAGAATCTTATAACCAATAATTTGGTCAAATCGTGTGTCTATACGATAATAAATATTTTATAAAATAAAATGCATCCAACTATATGTGATGAAAATATTTTGCCAGTACGTTAGGAATGAATATGTTAAGATTGTTAAAAATTAAATTATATAAGACCTCACCATAAATTTTATATGAATATCCAATGAAGTATAGTTATCAATAATTCCTTCGTAGTTATGCCACACAAATTAATCAAATTATGTTAATTATAGCACAAATTTATAATATGATGTACATCTAATAGTAGTTGGGACAAAATTTTCTAAATAGATATAAAAAGCTCTAATGACAAAATTATCCTCACTATATATATTAAAATTTGCTAAAATATTTCATTAGTGATCAAAAATTAAATTTTTTGTACTCATACATAAAACCGAAAATTTGCTGAATGCAATATGATTTTATTGTGTCAAAATATATTAACTGTTTGATAATATTTTGTATAAATATTGTGTCTACAAATAAGATAAATAATAATTTTTTCTTGACAAATCATAAATTCTATAAATTACATGTAATAATTTTGACAATAATTATTTCTATATGTATTTATTCTATTAGATGTCAAAATTTCTATTTCTATAGAAAGCTGGTGATATTTTTCTGGCAAGAAGGTTTTTCAATATATACATGACTAGATTACATATCTAAAGTGTTCATATATTTCATACTCTTTTCTGTAGAGAAATATTGTCGAGATGCTGTACCGTTCTATGTAGGAACATAACTTGGTTATATGTAAACTCGGAGAGAGGCGCAAATGTTCAGCAGAGAGAGCGTCCAAAACATCAGGAGGAAGCTTCTAATATCAATTAGGACCAACACGTATGGGCAGCACATTCCTCGCAGTTGTAATTATTAGGTAACTCCGTGATATGCATATATTCGCATGCTCAACATCCCCAGTATCTAACAAAAGTCGGACCACCATACGGAACGTATTATCAATTCTGGCTTCTATAATTACAGCAACAAAAGTTCATGATCGGCCTCATGTTAATCCACTTTCCCTAGGTCCTTCGCATACACCCGGAACAAGAATCGCAATATATAATCTCTTCCATAAGAAAGTATAGAAATTTGGTTGGATCAATATATTAATCGTATCTACGATGATAACTATATTTCTATAAGATCCGAGAGCGTGACTAACTTACAATTAATTAGTATTGAACATATTAAAGAGTTTTTTCTTAAATGTTAGAGCCATCGGCCCGCAACCCAAAGTTAATTTAAATTTGTTGGATTCTGACCCAAAAAATTGTTACATTATCATTGATCGATAGAAGTTTCTGCGAGAATCTATTGGGTATGTGTAACATAAGCCAAATATACAGTGTCTCTGTGTCAGACGTTGAGAACGTAACAATAATGCTAGGGATTTTTTTGAACTCTCGCGAAAAAATACCTATATTTACATTGAATTTATATATAAATTTGCTTACTGATTGAAATAATCATTGATGAATTGAAGACTTTCCAATTTAAAATTGATGTATGAGAATCAATTATAAAGATTAAGTGATTGTGTTGTACTAGTTTTTTTTGTTCGACGCCTCATTAGAGTGTAATGGTTCGCTAATACTGTTTTTTAGTTGTACATAAAGTATCGAGCATCAACTTGCTATTTTATACTGCAAGCATATATATTTTTTCTATGAATAGTGTTCGTGTGACAAGCTGCGAGTAAATCAATTTATATCGCACACCTCGATCACTTTCTGGCCCTTTTCCATCTTTTCATATTCGTATGATTAATTTAGTCACTAATCCTTCTGAATATCCATGATCTCTTGTCGCCACAGAATCATGGAACAACCTCTCTGGTGGTGTATTTGCTTGGACCTATCATAATAAGAGCATATTTCTCAAACTTCGATGTTTTATAGGTGGTGGTTATTACTAAAAATTATTATCTTTATATGATTATCCAGTATCTCGTACAAAATTCCAAAAGTCATAATAATATATAATTTGAAAATATTAGGCCAAGTAATTATCAAATATTCCTCACAATATAGGAATTAATCTGAAATATATAAAAAGATGAAATACATAAATATTGGAAGGAATAAAAGATAGCTAAAGCCATATGCAATAAGATAGTTCTGAGATACTATTTTCCAAATATTTGAATCATCCAAAAAAACTAAAGCTGGCTCTCATCACCGACGAGCACATACCGAAAGGCCATGATACAAATATCGCGATGAAATATAAGTCCATCTAAATATAATCATACGGTTCAAATTCGTCGTTTGTGCGTGTTTATGTATACGACGATATAAACATAAAAGAGTTTAAAAGACGCAAAAGAATTAAAAATATAGGAGAGAAAATACTATAAAACTTTCATAACACTGATATACCTCTCTTTGTCATGCACTTAAAAAAAAAAAGTTGCGGTAGTCAGGAACTTTTAAGCTGCCGCTAACTCCCTGGCACTATCCACCTGACTCTTTTACTCTGTGTATCATGTGAGATATTATTTATTTGTTGTCTAAGTGCGGTAGCGGATTAGTTTGTTTATTTCTATTTCGAAAAAAAAATTTGAAACAATCGAATGAATTTGAAATTGGATTCAAAATGAAATTGAACACAAACCCAGTAGTCCCATTCCTATCATCGCATTCCATGCAACGCACTTCAAAACAAAAAAAAAAACGAGAAACCAGAAAACAGTCCACAGTCAAACAACGAAAGGATAGACTGACACATAATGGAACAGGCGGGAACGGACATAGTATCATACATGTCGAGTTGAGGCATAAGAAGAGCATGCGTGCAATTTCCGTTAATTGCTTTGAGTTTTGTGTTTTTGGAATATGTCCTTAGGGGGTTGGGCTGGGGAAAGATTCGAAGCAATTTATGCATTTGCAAGTCTCTCTCGGAGCCACCATAATCAACCACGAGGCAAAAAAAAATATAGACTGCATAGACTACAAGTGAGGATGGCCGTAAGTTAGGGCCAGACCGCGGAATCTTAAATAGCCACCTGTGGATTTCAAATTTCAATTTCGGGTGATTCACGGAAAATGTTCGTGATTCGTAGGTGAGTCGTGGTCACGCTCCATGACAACAGCGTGAGTGTGCGTGAGCGTGATTAAGCAAAACCAAAATTCTGCCGTGAGCGTGAGTCACGAAAATTAATGATCTTACGTGAGTGTGCGAGTAACGAATTACAACTCAGCCGAAAATAATCCCTGCCCACCCAAGCATAACGCTTAAGAATTACAATTCAATTACAATTTTAGTACAGCCTGGGATGTTAAAGCATATAATAACATCTCGATTTTAATAATGTCATGTTTATTCAGACAACTTCGTAAGGTAAATTAATCCATGGGAAGATTATTCGTGAGTCACTATACGTTCTTCGTAGTCACGGTTTTTTCGTGAGTGTGCGTGAGTATGATTTTTCAGTCGTGGTTGGCGTGAGGCGGAGTAAACTAATTATCAGCCTGCACACTCTAGTCTCTATTAGGATATTCGAAGGCATGGACTGATACAACCACATTCCGCACAGGTATTATTTTGACCAAACATACCACAATTTCTATTTCTATAGAAAAATTTCGTAAAAAATTTTAATTTCTATAAAATATTTTGTAAACATTTATAGCAGCTTTTTAGAAATTTGTCAAAATTTATTTCATAAAAATTTGTTAAACATTTATAGAGCTTTTTGGAAAATTTTGTCAAATTTTATTTCTAAAGAAGTTTTTGTCAAGAATTTTATTTCTATGCGAAATTTTCTCAAAAAATTTGATTTGCTATGCGAAATTCCGTCCCAAATTTTATTTTTATAGAAAATTTTGTGAGCACAATTTTTAAAAATTTGGTCCAACAATTTTATTTTTAATGAAAATTTTGTCCAAAATTTTATTTCTAATGAAAATTTGTCAAAATTTTATTTCTTTAAAGAAAATTTTGTGGCCAAATCTTATTTCTATAGAGAAGAATTGCCGAAATTTTGTTTATATAGAATTTTCTCAAAATTTTATTTCTATAGAAAATGTTCGCTCAATTTTATTTGTATAGAAAATTTGTCAACATTTTATTTCTGTAGGAGAATTGTCAAAATTTTTTTTCTATAGACAATATTTTGTCAAAATTTTATTTCTATAGATAATTTTGTCAAAAATTTTATCGGCTATAAAAAATGTTTGTCACAATCTATAGTCTTATCAGAAAATTTGCTGCAAAGATTCATTTCTATAGAAAATTTCTCAAATTTTTATTTAAAAAAAAAAAATTGTTAAAATTCTATTCTATGAAAATTTTGTAAAAATTTTATTTCTATAAAAATATGTTAATTTTATTTTTATAAAAATTGCTAAAATTTTATTAGCTAGAGAAAATTTTGTAAACCATTTTGTTTGCTATAAGAAAATTTGTCAAAATTGTATTTCTATAGAAAATTTTGTCCAAAATTTAATTTCTGTAGAAAATTTTCTCAAAATTATTTTTTTTTAATTTATTTCTTAAGAAAAAATTTTGTCAACATTTTTATTTCTATGCCGAAAATTTTATTTGCTAAACAAATTTTGTCAAAATTTTATTTCTATAGAAAAATCTCCAAAATTTTATCTTGCTATAAAGAAAATTTTGTACCATTTTTATTTTATAGAAAATTTGTCAAAATTTGTTTATTTCTGTAGAAAAGTTTCTTCAAAATTTTATTTTATAGAAAATTTTGAACCATTGTTATTTCTATAGAAATTTTGCTCCAAGATTATTTCTATAAAAAAATTTCTCCAAATTTTTTATTTTGCAAAAGAAAATCTTGTTAAGAATTCTATTTTATAAAAATAATTTTATTTCTATACGAAAATGTTGCGCAAAAATTTTGTACTATAGAAAATTTTGTGCAAAATTTTGTTTTCTATAGAAGTTTTGTCAAATTTTATTTCTATAGAAAACTTTTGTCCCAACATTTTATTTCCATAAGAAAATTTTGTCAACCATTTTATTTCATTAGAAAATTTTATCAAAATCATTTTAAAAAAAAAAAAATTTTGAACATTTTATGTCGTATAGAAAATTTTGTCAAAATTTTATTTTTATGAAATTTTTCCAAATTATGATTTCTACAGAAAATTTGTCAAATTTTATTTCTATAGAAATTTTGTCAGAATTTTATTTCTATAGAAAATTTTGTCTAATTATTTTTTTCTATAGAAAATTTTGTCAAAATTTGTATTTCTGTAAGAAATGTTTCAAATTTTATTTCTATATAGAAATTTTGTCACCATATTTATTTTACAGAAAATTTTCTCTCAAGATTTATTTGCTATAAATAAATTTTCTCAAATTTTTATTTAAAAAAATTTTGTTAATTCTATTCTATAAAAATATATGTAAATATTTTATTTCTTAGAAAATTTGCCAAAATTTTTAGTAAACTATAGACAATTTTGTCAAAATTTTGTTTCTATAGAAAATTGTCACATTTTATTTCTATAGAAAATTTTTGTCAAAATTTTATTTCTATAGATTTGTCCAAAATGTTATTCCTATATAAAATTTGGTCAAAATGTTAATTCCTATAGAAAAATTTGTCAACGCATTTTTATTTCTATAGAAAATTTCCCAAGACCTCAATTTCTATAGAAAATTTCTCAAAAGTTTTATTTCAAAAATGTTAATAATTCTATTTTCATAGAAATTCTTGTAAAAATTTTATTTCTATAGAAATTTTGCCAAAATTTTATTAATATAAGAAATTGTGTCAAAATTGGGGTTGTTTCATAGAAAATATTGTCAGGAATTTTATTTTAATAGAAAGTTTTGAAATTGTTATTTCTATAGAAAATTTTGTCAACATTTATTTCTATCGTGAAAATTTTTTTTTTCTCAAAATGTTTTTCTATAGCCAAATTTGTAAATTTTGTTTCTATAGAATTTTGTCCAAATTTATTTCTATAGACATAATTTGCTCAAAAAATTTTATTTCTGTAGAAAATTTTCTCAAAATTTTATTTGCTATAGAAATTTCTCTCCAAAATTTTAG
>PGFW01020770.1:8219-19569 GCA_003123925.1 Haematobia irritans
TGGCTTAAACCTCATACATCCCAACGAATTTTTTATTTAGCTTACGGCTGTCGTATTTTTAGTTCAAAGTCCGGTATGCACCTTTAGTGGAAATTTCGGCTACCCATAAAAAAATGCATTGCTATATTTGCTAACATCGATTATTTCTATTTTTCTCCCATAACATAGAGACAACATGGCAAAACTGTGCCGTACCCATAGGCAACATGAATTTTCGCAATAGCTGGATACCGCCCTAAAAGGTGTATGCTCGGTTTAAAGCCAGTTGCCAATGTATTTCTCACTGGTTGCAGTAATGTCACCGATATGAAAACGAAATCTCCATTTAATTCCCTAGTATACTACCGTAGCGAAAATTTCATTTAATTTCTTATGGGGCCAAAATGTAAACAGTCGATAACAACGCCTCGTGGATCTTTCGGGAAACAAAAGTATCCATGCATTCCTTATGGGTAGAGGAAATTTCGCTAGAGAAGCAATCGTGGCTTAATGGTGTACATTTACTTATATTTAGAAACAACTAAGGCTCTATGATTTAATCTCAATATGATTTATTACCACCACCCACATAAAATTAAACTTGTCCTTACAAAAAAACTTTTATGTCTACACAGAAAAAAATTTCAGGAAAATTTTTCCAATTAAAATCTTAATTGAGTTTTAAAAAATATTCAATTAAAAATTTAATTGAATCAACAAATTTTTTAATTGAAATAAAAATCAATCACACAAATTAATAGTATCAATTAATTTTTAATTGGATCAATTAATTTTTTAATTGACTGCCAATTAATTTTTTAATTGATACTATCATTTCTGTGATTGAAGACATTTCAATTAAAAAATTAATTGGATCAATTAATTTCGTGATTGAATCAGAAAAAAATTTTTGTGTGTACAAAATATCATGAATCTTTATTCTACTCAATCTGCACCCTTACATCTAAGAGAGTAATGCTATGCTCACACTACGGTTGAGCATTGTGTGAACTAGTATAAGAAAACCAAATAATGGGGGGAGTAAAAAACTACTCAGTTGTATTCCGCTCAATATTAATCTATCAATACATGGCCATTATCTGTTTCAAGTCACGATTCAAAAATTGATTTGTCCAATCGTTTTCTGGATGGTCCAAATGATTGTCAAAGTCTACAACATCCTTCATGGCTCCCCGTTTCAATAAGGCCGACACAGCTTCCAGTGTAGCTTCGGAATGCACAAGTTTGAAATCGGCTCTAGTCCAACGTCCCGGCTCAGAATTGCATGCGAATACTTTTAATGGTGGTACCTCCTGGCCCAAAGTCATTAGTTTATTGTCGATCATA
Source organism: Haematobia irritans (assembly GCA_003123925.1). Taxonomy (NCBI): domain Eukaryota; kingdom Metazoa; phylum Arthropoda; class Insecta; order Diptera; family Muscidae; genus Haematobia; species Haematobia irritans. The sequence goes on from PGFW01020770.1 coordinate 9,546, forward strand.
ACAAAACAAGCACTTTTATGATTTTCTTGAATTTTGTCAGCTATCTTTGCAGCCGGTGCCTTATCCAAAGTATTGTCATAGAAATTTTCTGCAGCACAGTAGTACCCAGCTACAAACAAGTTCTCACGATCGGCATAAGAATCAATCTGCGGTGCATATAATGGAAAACATTTAACACACACACACATAGCCAGAAATATTAATTACAAAAAATTGGGCTAACCTGCATAAGGGCAATTTCCACATATGGAGTGACATACAAACACTGATGAAAAAGTGGTATCGCATCGACAATTTCCCCTTCAGTTTTGGAGGCCAGCAATACTCCGTTTACGGCTAAGTGTGGATATTTGGCAGCATGGAAAATCATTTTGGCGTAGGCCCTTTCGCTGAATTTGTACAATGTCATCTTGACTATAAAATTTTTCTTTCAATCTTTTTTATTGAACACCACACGTATATATTGGGGTAAATTTTAATGAATGAATGTCATACCAGCTGTCAGTAAACCAGGACAGTGTTGCCATATTTGGTGTGTCAGCAAGGAGCGTATTTTCTGATGGAGGGTTCACATACATTAAAAGGACGGTATGCAGCTCTAGTGAAATTTTCGCTATTCATATCATATATTGCAATATATATCTTATGGGTAGCGGAAATTTCGTTAGAGATTAATACAGGCCTTAAAGTACGAATCTCTAGTGAAATGTTAAAGAATAAGACTGCCTTATCGACATACAACAAATTTTCGTATAGGCTAAATACCGGTAATTAACATCGGTATGCGGCACTAGTGGAAATTTCCCACAATGCATTGCCATATGTGATAACGAAATTTCGGAAAGCGCTATTATCGATTTTTATATTTTGCTCCCATAAGAAATGAAAAATCTGTGTTATTAGCTTGCTTATATCAATTTCATCCAGGCTCTAAGAAAACAACTAATTTCGTTTGCAGGAATTTTGTTTACGTGCCAATAACGCAGCTTTGTACTGTATTTCTAATGGGAACTGATATAAACAATCGGTAGCAACGCTCCGTAAGCAAATGTAATAATGACTTTCGTTTAAAGGACTGGTACGAAATTTGAATTGGCAACCCTAGTTTTTGACGTTTGTGTTTTGTCAATTATCTTTGGGTTTGTTGTCACAAAACGTTCCCATATTTCCCACATTTGATCGAAAAGAAGAAAATCCACAAAAACAATCATAGAAGAATGGAATGCAAGAGTAAAAATTGAAAAACAAATCCATTTTTGTGTCGTATGCATATTATTTCACGTAATAAATATGAGGATTAGTCCAAGTGGCAAATCATGATGGAAACAATAACATTGGCTGCAAACAACACAACGCAAGGTAGTAAAGTTTATATTTAGAGCAAAAACTTGCAACAATAGATGGGTATATATTATGAAGAAGACACTTGCCTTGTGTTTCAATATTTCCTTATGTGGAAACATTTGCAAGTGGTTCAATATTTCATGTAATGGAAACGTTTATTTTAGCAATAAAATAAACAAGCAAAACCCGCACATTTAATGTTATCCATATTGAAGGTTTGGACGGCCACCATCATCATCGGAACTCTACGGAGGAGGACGATCAAATCATGAATCTCTCGATATGGCTGAATTATCGCCACAATTGCCAGATGAGGACATTGTGGCCCTTCCAAAAGAGGTGATACTAATTACATTGGTGTCACAAGAACAATCCTTGTACAATCCAAACAATGAGAATTATCGTAATACTCATCGCAAAGATATGATGTGGATGGATATAGCAAAAAAATGTTGGTTGGACGGGTAAGTGAATTATGTGACTCTGATATGGTATAAAGCCTACATGTCCTCTGTTCTTTGTTAGAGATGCAATGTAAAGCCAAATGGAAAGCTATGCGGGACCAGTACTGTCGAGAATTAAAGCGTAGCAAATTGAATGCAAAGGTTACAGTGAAATGGAAATATTTCAAAGAATTGGAATTTCTTAGACCCTATGCCTTGGCAAGAAAGTAAGCGAGTGAACCTGTTCCATCACATTACAATCAAACAAATCTATGCTTTTATTTCCACAGCTATCGACCACGCAATCCAACACCGTCGAATAGCAACATCAATGGTAACAACCAGAATACGTTCAACTGTTCTGCGGTTCCTTCGCCAGCGAAATTAATAATACAAGCAAAAGTAACACAACATTTACTACAATTAAAATAGAGAGTAATGTCAATGAAGGCTTTGTCACTTCTGATGGTACAACAATAATCTCACTGAGAAACAACTGAATACGGTGCTGCAACAGCAAACACATGATAATAATTGGGCTTATATTACAGGTTCTTCAACGTCTTCTTTCTAATCATACAAAATTCCCGTTTAGACAGTCATTCATTGGCTGGTGATACAGGCACACAACATCCCTTATTGTCCACTACACATCATCATCATCATCAGCAGCAACAGCAGCATGCTGATGAAGCTTTATACAATGCTCTAGTAGATTGTGTAGGTCAAATACAACAGCAACAACAACATCAATTGTGCCCCAACAATTATCAAATTCATCCCACACACCAAACTTCTTCGACTAATGACGAGGAAGATGATGATCCAATTCATACATTTTTGAATATTGAGAGCTATTTTGAAAAGGAATTAATAGCCTTGATACAGCACGAAGATGTCCTTGTATAATAGTTTCATCCCAATTATCGTAACGTAAAACTAAAACTAGAAGTATGGGATGAAATTGCCCGCAAACTAAAGAAAACAGTGAAACAATGTCGCCTTAAGTGGAAGGTCTTAGGGATCATTTTTATAAGAGAGCATAAACGTTTAAAGAATCGTGATAATATCGAATCATTGCCACGATGGAAACATTATGATGCTTTAAGTTTTCTCCAAAAATTCATCAAACATAAAGTTGGGTAAGTAGAGAAAAAAATTATAGTTCATTTCAATTGGAGTTTTTTCATAATTTATGGTCATTATGGACTTAAAGGTACCTAATCAAATCAGGCAAAATTATCGTAGAGATCGAAAAGGCAATATTACCTCTTGATCAAAAACGAAAGAATGAATAGATATTTTTGATTTTAAAATTCGACTTTTCAAGGTTTTTCAAAATCGAAAATATAAATGATGTTGAACGTCGAGTCAAATTCTACAAGAGAAATTCCAATTTTTTTTTTTAATTTAAAATCAATATCAAGACGTCTAACAAAATATATTAGAAATATTGCTTAAGTGTGAACAAAGAAAGTATATATTGGTCGTGCCAATATTAAATTGTAGTCATTTTTACAACAGAAAAACGGAATTAATGTTTCAACTTGATCTTAAATCAAAACGAAAGAATGAAAAGATAATATTTTTGATTTTAAAATTTCGACTTTTCAAAATCGAAAATATAATGATGTTGAACGTCGAGTCCAAATTCTACAAAGAAATTCCAATTTTGTTAAATTTAAAATCAATATCAAGACACTAACAAAATATATTAGAAATATTGCTTAAGTGTGAACAAAGAAAGTATATTTATATTGGTCCGTGCCAATATTAAATAGTAGTCATTTTTACAACAGAACACGGAATTAATGTTTCAACTTGATCTTGATCAAAACGAAAGAATGAATAGATATTTAAAATTCGACTTTTCAAAATCGAAAATATAATGATGTTGAACGTCGAGTCCCAAATTCTACAAAGAAATTCCATTTTTTTAATTAACATCAATATCAAGACACTAACAAAATATATTAGAAATATTGCTTAATGTGGAACAAGAAAGTATATTTTATATTGGTCCGTGCCAATATTAAATAGTAGTAATTTTACAACAGAAAACGGAATTATTGTTCAACTTGATCTTGATCAAAACGAAAGACTGAATAATATTTTTGATTTTAAAATTGGACTTTTCAAAATCGAAATATAATGTTGAACGTCGAGTCCAAAATTCTACATAGAAATTCCATTTTTCTTTTAAATTTAAATCAATATCAAGACACTAACAAAATATATTAGAATAATTGCTTAAGTGTGAACAATAGAAAGTATATTTATATGGTCGGCGCCAATATTAAATAGTAGTAATTTTTACAAAGCAGAACATGTTTCAAAAAAACATCTTTCGTCCATATTCAGTTTATCGAATGAATTTATATGGCAGAAGTAGGTTTGAATTTTTCTTTAACTTTTTTTGTATATGAGGGCTTATGTTTAAAATTCCATTAAAAGATGATAAAGCTTTGCTAATATAAAAAAATATTTTCGAGGAAAAATATTATCAGCTGGATATTCAATGAGATCTTTATACTTTTGCTCGTTTCCAATTAAATCTTCCTTATTATAACATTCATTTTAAATTGACTCGTTTGTATTACAGTGAATTGAAGCAAAAATCGCTTACGAAACAAATCCCCAAACCGAAATTGATATCGATATAGATGATGAAGATGATCATATGAATATTAATGTAATTCTGCATTACGATCATCTCTGGAAATATTAAAAGGGAAATAAACCAAAATCAACTTGAAATACCTGCCCTGGTAACATCAGAGAATAATCAAAATGTGCATCAGCACTCACAAAGTTTATGTGTGCCAACTGGTAATGTGGGGAATTCGATGACATGGACATAGATCATTATATGATAGGTGACGAAGACAGTGTGGAAGATAGGCAAAACAGTACAGGAGAACAGGATAATGAAATGGAGCGACGAACATAAATCCATCAAAATTTTCAATATACACTAATCAAACTAAAGGGATGATGTTGGCGCACGCCGTTCCATTTATGGACTCTACAAATCAGTCATTTTAAAACGTCTTTCCAGTAGTCCACAACATCCTACAACTACATGTGCAGATAGTGAAAATCGAAATCAACATACACAATCATATCAATATGCCATCATTGGATTTGAATGATAGCCCCAATTTAATAAGGCCAGATAATTTGGAAAAATTTCTACAGAAACAACCGACAGTAGATTAATGCAACATTGCCAAGTGGATCTAATGGAAGTGTAACTTCAGCTTTGGATACATTAACTGCAACCTCAACATGCGACACGTGCCCGATCTAATACTCCATCTCTAGTACCTACAAACCTGCGAGGCTTCAACAAAACCAACCAGCTGTTCAAATTTTACAAACCCTCTAATAATTCCGTACTCAGTGAAGATGATGAAGTGGGAGCTTTCTTTAAGGCTGTTGCCATGAAAATTCGCATGGCAAAATTATCACCCGTTGCTTTCAACAGATTTACAAATTGATATACTAAAGGTCATTAATGGTTCCCTTCGTAATCATTAGCAAATGTGGAAGAAGTAAAACGAATGAGTGTTCCAGCCACACAATATTTTGATCGTGAAAAGAAATAACCGAACTTAATTGGGATCAATTATAGTTTAATAAGAACAATTTATTAGTAGATGTAGTTAATAATGTGTATATTATTATAGTTTTTTTATTATGTACGAAAAAAAGAAAAATTACAAAATCTGACCCAGTTCATCTCCAGTCGTAACATTAGATGTACTTGTTAATTTTTTTTTTTTTTTTTGTCCAATGTTAACCTGATTTATTTTTTTTTATTTTATTTAAGTATACAACTATGTTTATTTTTATTTATTAATATTTGAACGAATATTTAAGTAACATAGAAAAATATAAATTTAACGCGAAACCTTTAAGGAGTGTAATAGTTAGGTTGGGTCCAAGGTTTATATTTTACATACCAATTTGAATAGCCTTTTCACAAAAATACCAGCAAAAACATTTTTTTTTTTAGAAATCCATTTAAAAAAATTGTTTGGCTGTATTTTTGCAAATTCCAATCATTGCTTTCGTTTTTGAGTACTTTTTACAAATAATTTTATATTTTTTCTATCTGCGAAAAGCATCTGGGTCAATCGAGGTCTGTCTATCTTTTAGAGCTATACGACTTAAGGAATCATTGTAGATTTTTTGTATTGTTATATGGGATCATATAAATTGATCCCCGCAGAGTCGACTTTTTGAGCGACATGCAGAGCCCTTTTCATTCAAATTATTTAGAATTCGTTACTTAACGTAACGCCGATGCCTTTTGTTATCCATCATCTACAAATTCTCTCAAAATATATAGACTTCTTGGAACCTATCCAAAGTTGGCGCATCTTATAGACTCAGGTATTATTTTACCTTTTTTGAAAGTCAATAACTCGTTTATGTTTTTTTTAACGATCCTGTAGGAAATGGACAATATCGGTCATACAATCAGATACCCGTAGAACTCCAAATATGATTTTTTAAGCTTCTTGGAGTTTTACCCGACCCAATTGCAAATTGATACCTGATGTTGTTTTATAAACTACAGCTTTCACTAAGGTGATCGTATAGATCCACAATAAAATAAATCAAAATACGACACATCCTCAGTATACATTAGACGTTAATTTTCGTTTTAAGATTTTCTTTGATTATTATCGCAACAATATAAAGCTACAGAGTTCCACTATCAACTATTGTCACTTATACGGTGGCACATTGGATTTCTTTGTGTTTCGGAGAAAATGTTCATTGACGCCATCGAGGACCTAACCACTAATGCGATTAGGAGCTATTGTCTTGTATACGAATCATGGTGGAGGAATATATGATTCTGCACTGCCGAACTTTATCTTCATATTTATTTTACTTTTTTGCTCACGATTTCGAATTTGGAAATGGATATTTTCTGTAAAATTTGAACCTAATACCCTAACTGCTTATACCGTACTAACCTACGTACGAATAATGTTCAACAGTATTTCATGGTTGAACCGTAATTATTGTGGACAATTTTATGTACAAGAACGTAACGAGAAATATTCAGAAGAATAGAAAGAAACAGCTCCTTGATCCCTGTTGTTTTTTGTTTTTTGCAAAATATTTTATATATAAATAATGTATACATAAAATCTATATACATAATGTATCATATATAACCAGTATGTACATACTTACATATTTTTTATGTAAATAAAGACATTTTTCCAAAGAACTGTCTCTTTTTCTGATAGCCAGCGAAAGATTCAATGACATTTTTGTTATGGCAAAATGAAGTCAAGTTATCCAATTAGGAGGAGCAACATAAGTGGACATACAAAGCATTACTGAAGAAAACTCTTGATGGGCGCAGTCCTTTGTCCAAATATGATGAAGCGTACAGGCAAGCGAAATGGGAAAGCAATTTATCTTAAGAAATATTTTTCACTGTATATGAAGCGCGCCACTTCCGAAGGAAATAAACAACAAATGATGAGTGGGTTGTTTTGAAGCAGGGTTGGCCATTAAGTGGAAATTTTTTTCTAAAATTTTCTCAAAAACAGTTAAAATGCATGAAATCGGCTTATAGTCCACCAAACGCCTTTTGGTATACACTCGAAAAACTAACCCCAGCAGAGAATATTTCCGAAATTTTGAACTATACTATATTAAAAACGCCGATATGACCAAACATTTTGTAAGAAATTGTTCGAACAAATTCAAGAAAATTTATGAATGCATAATTTTTTTTTTTTTCCTTGTTTAAGAAAATTTCGCATTTTGAAGGAAAATGTGTAGTTCCAATTCCATTCCCAAAATTTTTTGTTATGTCGTACGATGTTTCAAGAAAGACACTTTTTTCGTAAAATTCTGACTATTTTGTGGGAAATACGAATAGTTAGTACATTTTTATTTTCATTTGGGTATACATTTGTTCGATTTTTTTTTTTGTTCATTAAACTAACGTACAAAACAAAAATATTAAAGTAAAGGACACCTTCCATTGGATAAATAAATAATTAATAATTTCAATTAACTAAATAAAGTTACATTGGCTTTTAGTGACACCTTTTTTAAAGTGTATGACTCTTTTTCTTAGTTATGGCCCCACCCATCACTAAAATTGTTAAAATTCGTAAATTGCTACCGATTAATTCCTCAACAAAAAGCTCTTATCAGCTGGCCCAACAAAAAATGGAGCACTATTTCAGGCAGGATTGTAACGGCGAGAGGGCATGATTTGGTTGCTTACAAACAACGAATCATCGCGTGATTTTTGTGAGGCGATGTCCGAGATTTAGAACAGCTTCTAACATAGCGCTGATTAAATTGCGTCATTTCAATAACAATATTGCTCAGAAGTGAGCAATATTGTTATTGGTATGAAGGAAAACAGAACTACTTTTCGTGCATCTATACAGCATAATTGACTGCAATAACGTAAACGAATGATCATAAACTAATTTTGATTACTCGTTTACGTTTATTGCCACCGATACATGTAGTATGGATCACTGCCTAACTTTATTGTATACCAAAGAGCGCAAACCAAATTTTTACTGGCTGAAATATTTTAGCTGGGGGGTGTTTTAGTAAAATGTCCTGATTGGCTGTCATGGTAATGGGAGATAGAATGAGCTTGGGCCACATGTAATTTTTCTCATTGTATTATTTTTCTTAAGACTATAGTTTATAGAATATTTATACTCACAGGACTTTAAAATTGTTCAATTTTCAATGAAAATATATCCTCTACAAAATCTCCACATATAAATACTTTGACATTTTTGTTGTCATTTGAGGCCTGAATACAGAGAAGTGGCAACCCCAATAGTAGACAGATAGCCGCAGTGTCCGCTAGTATAACCGAAAGTTAACTGCGGCAGAGTATGTTATTTTTATAGGCACGCAATCAATTTTTGCATTTGTTGAATTAGATCAAGAAAGGAGCATTGTAGCTGAAGCATCGCGATTGGGCTAACGAAAATCGTTAGAAGACGCCGAACACAACTAAATATATAATAGTGTTGAAGGTGGAACAATATACTTGGATAGAGTATATTTGGCTTTAATTCAACAAGGTAATTGTAATACATTATCATTATATACATGTATAATCACTCAACAAGAGCCTAGTAATATAAAGTGGAATTGATAGACAGAATACTATAATGGCCATTCAATCCTTGACGGCCACTTTTAGTTGCAAAAAAAAAAATATTTTGAAATTTAAATTCACAAATATACGGTGGATAGGTTATTTCTTCTTACGCTCTACTTGATCGTTTTTTGCAAAATTTGTATTGCCAAGTTTTAAGTGATTGCATAAATTTACGCTTGATTGATTTCGCAATTATTAGGTAATTTGTATACATTTCGAAATTTGATGTAGAAACGAAATTCGTGTAGGTTTTAAGGTGTGGTCTTCATTGGCAATAATTTTGTATAGCATGTGTTATAAAATAAAGCTATATAATCAGGCATACCGCTAGTATTTGTGTATAGAATTTAAAACTTTAAATCGGACCGTAACCATAGTGTATTTATAAATAAAGATCAAATTGGTCAAATACCATGACTTTGCGGAGTGTAAGTTATACGGAGGATTTATGTTATGTCCCCTCGCATAGCCGGCAAGATCAATTCCAAATTATTTCAAAAAGTTAATTGACTTAAATAAATATGTATATATAAAAAATATTAATGCGTCGCCTGTATAAAACTTAAATATGGCAAAATACGAGCCATATCGAGTTGGATTTATATGAAGCTCCCATAAATGATATAATTCGCCAATTCTCAATCAATCTCTCCAAATAAAATTTATCTCGATAATATAAATCTTCGCTTAAGAAATTGAAGATTTTCATTTCCCCAGAAAAACGAAACTACGAAATTTTTTATAGCCGATTTAACTTTTTTTTAAAAAGTGAGAAAGTTTTTTATTTTTAATTATTTTTTGCTTACTTTAATGACACTGACTAAAAATGAGAAAAAAAGTTTTAACACAAATGAAGTACACCAATCTTTGCTAATATGAAAATAAAGGGTGTTTTCAATTACAGCTTGCTGATTTGAAATTTAAATAAAAATGGACCAAATTTGTTTTCGTAGATAATTTCTTTTTCAATTTAAACACTTAAATATAAATGTCGGGCAGCGTTACCGTTTGTGGCCACTTTTTAGTGGGCAAGTTTGCCAACATTTTTCGTCGGTGCCAC
>PGFW01020782.1:872-11538 GCA_003123925.1 Haematobia irritans
TTTCATTGTAAAAAATAAAAACTAAAGAGCAACTAAAAGATTACAACATGTATTAACAATCCTGGTAAATGCACATTTCGGTATGACGCAAGCCAACACTGGGTGTCATCATTAGATTAGCGGCTGATTCTATTCTAGATTAGAATTCTATAAGTGGAGTGGACGTTCAACAAAAACTATCCTGAATTGATTTTGACCCTTTATTTTGCTTTTTTATGAATCCAGTAAAGTCGGATTTTAACAAACAATCATGGCATACGATGAAAGGTTCCGTATCAATGAATAGCTAACGAATATTTTCTGCCTGGGCACATTTAAATGCACGACAACACTCATAAAAATGGAAATTTAAAAAGATGAGACATCCTAGAGAAAAATCCGAGGAGTAGAGTTGATATTAGTGGACATATGTCTTAAATTGGTTTTGTCGCATATTTTTTTATGATAGACCATGGAAAATCCAAATGCCATATTTTAACACAAAAAAAAAAAACGAATGAAAACCTGCATACGATGAAAAGTCGATACGTTTGATATTAACCTGATATTTTATGTCTGGACAAACTTAAGTTAAGGATCACCCACATCAATAGCGAAACTCAATATTTGAATTAAATTTTTTTGTTGGAAAATCTTATTAACCACTGCATAGAATGCAGATTTGGCCCTTGAATGTAAAAAACAGATGGAATACCATCGAAAATAAAATATGTGTGTTGGCATTTCGCACTTTTGTATATGTTTATTACTATTGTTGTTGTTATTATTTGTGGGATAATTTAGCATTTGTTGTTTTGTATTCAGTATTTGCCGTATTTATTGTATAGTATTTCAGATACTACATTTGTATTGTATGAGTTTCTGATATTTTAACTCGTTTTTATTCGATGGGAATTTCACGGGTTTTTCTGTTCATATATAAATAAGCCATACAAATAAATAAGCAAACAAATAATCGAATTGAAACGATACGACCGACCGACCAGCGCTAAAATACAAAAAAAAAGGTGGCAGATATCCTCAAAATTCCTAGCAGTGAAATAACTGGTAAGATCAGCAATGTAGACGTTTAAACGACCGCATATGTCATCAACAATGGGCCCGTATGCCATGATTGTACAGTCGTCCGCATATGATACAATCTCGACGCCGTCAGGAGGGGGTGGAATCGAATTGGGCAGTTGATTTGATTGATCATTGGCGGAATTAAGTAAACATGAAGTCCTCCTTAGTGTCAATTCGTTTAATTTTTTCCAAGTTTTAATGCCCATCACGCACTCTATGCTAGTAATATGAGTTTTTTCAAACTTTTTGTGTAAAAAGGAGTGCTTTCATCTGACGTGTATGTCCCACTTCGCTCCACTGCGGCTTCCTTGAAAAAAAATAATGTATCACCCATAGCCATAGCCATAACCTTTCTGTCGTCGTTTTGCGATAACTCGGCTTACCCCAAAAAGGAAATTAAATCAAAGTCTATGACATACGTGCAAGTGATATGGGTTCTTGACTAAGTGTCTGCCAAATTTTTTTAGAGCTAGATTTTTATTTTTCAATTTGAAAGGCCACCTGGTTCCAGTACTCGCCGCTTTACTGGTTAAACCTAGCAATAATAACAAAGGAACGTCTCTCTTGGCAAAGTTGAACCGAATGAATTTTGTTTTGTTTCTCTTTAAAACGTGATTATGCATTTCTTTCTCTTTAAGGAAAAAAAAATAAGGGAAATTTCCGACTTTCGTATATGTTTGAGCCATTTTAAAACGTGAAATTTTGCGAAAGTTTGATGGGCCTTTTCCGTAATGCACTCGGTAACGACAAGAAATCAAGTCAATTAATTTACTGTTTGCAGTGTGTCTGTGCTTATTGAATCCAGCTATTCACATAAGCCCTGTCAAATAATACCATACGACAATCAATTTGTACGTTACGTTTGGCAGGGGTTATTATCATTGGAATTTTGTTTTGTTAAATCATCCCCCTCCCCCACACACATTATTGACGCGAGACATTTCATCACCAAGTTTAAATGTAGGTCTGTGGCCACATTACGCAATAGATTTCCATTTGAAATTTCCCGAGCAGCGCCGTGCCGCACGTTGGCGCATCGTGTGTGAATATATTATTGGCAAACTTCTTGGGTTATTTTGAAGTTCGCATGCGCACGAATGACCCAAAGTCTAAAAGTCTCACCTGGAATATCCTATTTTTTCCAAATTAGTATTAAAAAAAATTCCCATTAACTTATGTGGAGAGTGCAGTTTGTTAGGCAAATGACTTATTTGATTTTGGCTTAAGATTTCATGGTAGAAAAAGTTCTTAATACAAAGTAATATAAAAAGCTTTTTCCCAATGTAGAGATAAAAAATAAATAAATTCCAAAAATTTCTTTTATGACTAAAATTTCTAAATCAATTGAATGAAAACAATAGGAAACCGAAAACGAACCAATTTTATCCGGTTTTTGAAATTCAATTTTTTAATTATTAATAAATCATTGGTTAAAGTAAATTATGAATATTGTTAGGACAAAGCACGATTGGAGAATATTTGTGGTTTTTTGCGTATGATATCAAAATCAAAAGTCACAAAGATCTTCATCTCAAAGCAATTAGAATTGTATGTTACCATATGTGTGACAAATCAATGAAACTTTTACGCCGTTTGATAAAAGAATTTCCTAAGAAACTTTTCAAGTCAAAGTAGTGTGTGTAGTTTTTTTTTTTTCTTTTAAATATTTTAAAACATTGGTATGTTGCAGAGTTTAATGGCGTTTTAATTTGAAAAATCCCCATAACTACAACTACTCAGATCCTCGGAAACATGGCTTTAACAACATGCTTCAACAACTGATCAAACATTTAGAAAATTTACAGCAACATTTTTTCAATCATTGAGGAGTTTGTTCTGCTGTTGCCTGCTGCTTAATAAAGACCAATTGCGGATTTTCCTTAATTATTTCATATGAAAAGTTTTATACGGAAATCCATAAGTATACAACAACAACAACAGCAGCAGGATCTTAAGCAAGCAGTGGAATTAATAATTTGTGCTTAATGTCATTTCTCAAGTCTCAATTTGGTTTTCTGCTTGCTTTTTGAGGAAATACCGACGAAAATGATTATTTATCTTTGTAAATAATTTAGACGATAATTCCTATAGAAAAGTCATTCAAATCATTGGAAGTAAGATTGAATAGCTAATGTTACATTAGAAGGTCTTAAACAGGTTTGTTGTCAGTATTTTTTCTGGCTCTTGTCCCCAAATAGGATGTTTTCGTGCCCAAAAATGTCCAATTTAACATTTTAGAACAAAATTATTCATATAGAAATAAAATATATGACAAAAAATAGGAAACGAGACATGTTTGTACGAATTTTATTTTCGGCATAGCCGGCTATTCGTGCTAAACCTTTTCGGAGCGTTCAAGGTGTGGTTCACTTTTGGGTTTAGTGAAACTGCCTGGAATTATTCATAATGGTTTTGATAGGTTTTGCTGCAAGTAGGAGGATGCTGACTGAGGAGGAATGTGGTAATTCCAAAACGCGTGACGTCATCCAACCATCTTGCAGTCTATAGGCGGCTTTGCCCAAATAAATTTGACAAATATTGTTTACCTTCTGTTGTTAGGAAGCTACACTTTCTTATGTTAGTCAATGCGATGGTTTTTAAGCTGAAATTCAAAAAAAACAACAACAGAAATGAAATTGCCGAAAATTTTCTATAAAATAAAATTTGCCGAAATTTTCTTATAGAAATAAAATTTTGAAAAAAAAAAAAAATTGTTGTGACAAATTTGTTATAAAAATAAAAATTTTTTTGACAAATTTTTTATAGAAATAAAATTTTGCCGAAAAATTTTATTATATAATTAAAATTTTGACCAAAATTTTCTATAGAAATTAAAAATGTTGACAAAATATTTGTATATAAAATAAAAAATTGACAAAATTCATTCTATAGAAATACAATATTGAGCGAAATCTTCTATAGAAAAAAATTTTTACAAAATTTTCCTTAGCAAAAAAAAAATTGGCAAAGACTATCATATAGTAAATTAAAATTTTTGACAAAATTTCTATAGGACATAAAATTTTTGACAAAATTTGTTCATATTACAATAAATTTTGTACTAGAAATAAAAGTTTGAAGGAAATTTTTTAGAAATTAAAATTTTTAACAAAATTTTCTATAGCAAATAAAATTTTACAAAATTTTCTATTAAGAATAAAATTGTTGACAAAATTTTCTATAGAAATAACATTTTGACAAAATTTTCTATTAGAAATAAATTTTGACAAAATTTTCTATAAAAATAAAATGTTTTTGACAAAATTTTCTATTAGAAAATTAAAATTTTAACAATTTTCTATTAGAAATAAAATTTAACAAAAGTTTTCTATTAGAAAATTACAATTTGACAAAAATTTTCGATATTAGAAATAACAGTTTTGACAAAATTTTCTATATAAAATAAAATTTTGACAAAATTTTTCTTATAGAAGATCAAAATTTTAACAAATTTAAGAAATCAAACTTCTTGACAAAATTTTCTATTAGAAATAAAATTTGGACAAAATTTTCTATAGGAAATAAAATTTGACAAAATTTTCTAATAGAAAATAACATTTTTGGACAACATTTTCTTTAGAAATAACATTCTGACAAATTTTTCTAAATATAGAAGTAAATTGTAATTGACAAAATTTTCTAAGAAATAAAATGCTTGACAAAATTTTCTACTAGAATAACATTTCGTGACAAAATTTCTATAGTTAATAAAAATGATTGGAGAAAATTTTCTATAGAAATAAACATTCTTACACAAATGTTCTATAGAAATAAGCATATTTTACAAATAGTTTCCTTATAGTAATAAAATTTTACAAAATTTTCTACGTATAGAAAGAAATTTTTGACAAAATTTTTCGATATAGCTAATACATTTTTACCCAAAATTTTCTATATAGAAATAAATTTTGACAAAATTTTCTATAGAAATAAAAATTGTTGACAGAAATTGTCCTATAGTAATAAAATCTTTGACAACATTTCTCTATAGAAATAAGAATTTTGACAAAATTTTCGTATAGAAATAAAATTTTAATAAAATTTTCTCTATTAGGAATAATAATTTTCACAAAATTTTCTTATAGAAATAGAATTTTGACAAAATTTCCTATTACAATAGAATCTTTGGCCAAAATTTTCCGACTTATAAAGAAATAAAATGGTGTTTGCCATATTTGGGGGAAACTCCCCAATACATTGCCAAACACTGGCTACAAGAATTACTTAACAAAAAGAGACAATTTTTATTTAATTTTATGTCGTTAAAATTAATAACATCAATTCAAAAATACATATTAAATTTAAATTTTTAATCAGAACAAAATTTCTTCCATGCATGGAAGAATAAAGATGAGTTACTATGTGATGCGGCTAATGCGTCCGGTTGATTGAAGAGTTGAATTTTCTGGTTCGAAAGCAAATAATTGTTAGAGTGCTTCAAACTTCAAAAAATTCAACCCTTCCCATCAATAGGACGGATTAACGCATGGTATGATTAACTCAACTTAAGTTTTAAATTAATATTTTTGGCTATTAAGTTGTCCTTTTATTTAAGCAATGGCTTACATGAGGATAGTCCTGAATAATGGTAATATTAAGTGATTATCTTAAAAAAATTACGAACCCCAACATTGCTATCAAATATTTCATAATGGAGTATTCAATTTGTGTTGGTAAAGTTTTGGTAGATTATTTTTTTTTCAAAGAACAGATAGGTTTAGGTATTGTAGATAGGACCGGATGCATAACTATTTTTCAAAATTCTAATTTTACCCGTTTACGATGCTTAATCTAGACAAAAAAAACACCGTATTGCAAACCATTTTTGACAAAATAAACTCTTTGAGATTTGATTTGACAGCAACTTGTAGATTTGTTGGCTGCAAGTTGTCTGCTGTTTACCCAAATCTTTTCAAGATTATTAACAAACATATGTATGTAGTTAGTTATTGACAGTGTTAATTTATTCAACTAATTCAACGCATAATGAAGATTCTTAGGCCACTGCCAGCCACAAATACCTATTTCAAAAACAATATATTAATACTCTAGAACAAACCAAAAAGATGTATGTGATGAACTAGTCCTAAGAAGTAGATAGTAGATCTGTATTTTAATAACATTTTCTTATACTATTGAGATTAATATAGAATTCTTGTTTTAACAGCTAGATTACTCACATTTCAGTATTGAATGTTTTGATTTTTGGGGGAAATTCCCAAAAGTGTCTCTTTATTTCTTACATTTTATTGTATTTCGAGTGGCTTTTTTTCGCAATACGGATTGATTTAAATAAATAAGCAAATAAAGAAATCAATTTCTTACTACTTAGATAATTCATTGATGAAATTCAATTCAACAAGATACCACCATGACAACAACTGGACTGCTAATATTAGGACCTTTCTAAAACTTTAGTTTTACTTTAATTTTCAGTTTCAAAGTATTTCTTGCTTAGAAATTTCCTCTTTCTCTCCGCAAATCTGCCAACATCCAACATTTCAATAACTCTATGAATAATTCATGATAACAAAACACTTCTGTTATAAGAAAGATTCCTCTCTACAGTATTTGCTTTCTGTTATGAGACTACATGGTGATTAAATGAGATATGAATGAATGAATTTCTCTGTGCATTATAACAGCAGCAGCAGCCGCAGATTGAACACAGCAAAATTATAAATATTTTAGGTGTGACGACTATTCGATTACAGAAAACATATCAAATTTAAATAGAAAAACATTATTGGTGTATTTGGAGCTTTCTCGTAAAAGCGCTTGGTATGACCGTATAATAATTAGTCGCCTTCGTCGATAAGACACAAATGACTTTACTACAACTCCGTCCCACTATTACTGTAATCTACGGGAGCAACATGCCACAATTATTTAGAAAAGTAATTGCGGGTTTTTTATGCATTAACACAAGATTTGCAAATTGTTTTACTCTCAGAAAGTTTTTAAACGAATGTAAATTTTAAGGGTCACAAAGTTTTGGTAATTAGTGGGAATATCGTACTTAGGAAAGCCTCAATATGATCATCACTTATTAAATCACTTGAATTCTATACGAATTGAGAATGATAACAAATCTATGGATCTACTGGATCGCTTCAGTAGTAAATGATGGGTGTTCAGGTCTATTAAAGTTGCAGGATAGGGCTCTAAGCCGTAGCAAGCCCGCCATTTTATCCCCACCAAACTGAGTCAACCACTAGAGATTCCTCCAGGCATTATCGGTAATCAAATTCTTACTGCTTGCGCTTCTCTACCAAGGCTGCCCACTTATTTATTACATTTTTTTTCGGTTATATAGAAGCCAGGAGGATACATTAATATAAGCAGAGATGATGAGAGTGTGTAGAAAAAACGGGCCGGAGAATAAACAGCTAACTATAAGAGCAGACCAAAAATCATATAAATAGAAATGGAAGCGAAAACCCTCTGCGCTTTTAAAGTAAATATTTTCTGTGTGAAGCCTATTATTTTTGAACGAGCTTTATTATACTTGCCGACGAGTACTTATTTCCTGTTCTGCTGGTTCTAATCTTGCCATACTTGTTAGAATTTCTACGAAAATGGTAATTTTTTACTGTTTGGTATATTGGTAAAATTCTTGAATTTTTTTTTTGTAGATTTGCAATAAACTATAATCTCTCATAAATCAGAGATGGTCTGTATCAAACATTTTTAGGTCTTGCGACTGTCGCCAAAGTTGTATCTAAACGTCACATACGCGTCGCTAAATTGTAGAAAACGTAACGCAAAAGTCGCAAACTCAACCATACTTTTAGTCGCCGTCAGCTAGGGTGCAGCGAAGTTCGATTGATACCCAAGACGATCGGTATCGTGGCGACAGAGGTTCGCAATTCTTAAGGAATGTTCACAATTTCGTTTTTGTTCCCTCACATTTTCCCTACTTGCCCTTTTTGCCCACGAGTAAGTGGTAACCGTGGATTTTCTCGTCCTTTTCATGTAGCTCTTAAGTCTCAGTCTTCCTGATCCAATATTTCACCCAATTGGTATTTGTAGCACACTCACCAACGGGGAATCTTCGATACCACTCAAGAAAATTTTAGGCTTGCCATTTGGCAACAAACTTTCACAAACAATTTCTATCTGCTAGGAAACTCACCAGCCGAATTAGCTCTCAAAACTCAAATTAAAAAAAATGTTCAGCGCATTTCTCTCTATTAAAATTTTTGGTTTCTCCTACAGTAGTTTTACGACTTTTTGTGACATACGTATCTCATACCCGTCGCTCAAATGTACTGTCGCAAAAAGTCCACAGCTTTGTGGACAGGTCCCAACCCTGACTTCTAATAAGGGACTACATAAATTTCTCTCTATAAAAATACAATTACGAGGCAATTTTCATGTCAGCTCGTTAGCCTTAAGCTCATTAAGCAAAAACGCAAAAATTTTCTAAATATCTCTCTCCGGTTACTTCTAACTGAAAAATTTCAGGCAGTTAAGTTGCCCTCACACTGGCACATTATGGAAATATATAGGACAAGACGGCAGCTATGTCCATATATACGGCTTAAAAGTTCGTTAGTTAAACGGAGCACCTAACGCGCTTTCCATGAAAACCTGGGCGTTAGAACCAACTTTTCAATTACAAATAACATTTGACAAAATTTCAATAAAAAAATTGTCCTAATTGAATTCTTTATTACAAAATTGACAAATTTTTCCAATAGAAGTAAAATTTTGACAAAATTTCTACAGAAATTATCGTTGCAATAATTTCACTGCAACATCATCTTGTTCATAGAAAAACATTCATATTCTTATAGAAATAAATATCTTTGGCAAAAATTTTCATAGAAATAAAATTTTGGGCTAAAATTTTCCTATAGAATACACAAATATCGAAAAAATTTTCTATAGAAATAAATTTCGAAAAAAATTCTAAAGAAATTAAAAATTACCGAAAAGAATTGTCCCTTATAGTAATAAAATTTTGATTTTTTAAGTTTGGTAAATTTTTCTCAAATTTTGGTAGGATTTATTTTTGCACGAGTGGAACCGTGATTGCTTGCCACAGTTCCATGTGAAAGTAGTATAGTAGGACGAAATAGACTTCTATACATCGATTCTTTCTGGCGTCATCGTTTCAGGCCAAAAAAACGAAGATCTTGCCCAAGCCATGTAACCTTGATGTTGTTTGTTATTGTCTATCTTCTAGTATATTGCACGTTGTGACGGGAAAAGAAGGGGTGATGAAGTCTTTCAATCAATTTCTAGGTGACAAAAACAAACTGTGTCATTAACATGCGGTTCAATCCGGGCGGCAAAGATTATAGATTCTGGGAAGGATGGGAGTTGGCCTTGCGTCATACCAAATGTTGCATTTACCAGATTAGTTTATACATGTTGTAAATCTTTTTAGTGTCTTTAGTTATTTATTTTTAAATGAAAAATTTAATTTCTCTAAAGAAACAATGTTAAATTTTAGGACAACAACAACAAAAATTAAATTTTCCCCTTTGATGGGAATTTATTTCGTGCTATTAATTTCTTTTATTTGCCTTTTTAATGCTATATGTCAATACTTTTCGTCTATACCGCGTTTTGGTTCGATATTAAACTAATGTTGGTAAATGGTTTGATGTGCTCAGTAGCCAATCTCCCATCTTCCTCAAATCTATAATCTTTGATGCTGGGTGTCATCATTAGATTAGCGGCTGATTCTATACTAGATTAGAATTCTATAAGTGGAGTGGACGTTCAACAAAAACTATCCTGAATTGATTTTGACCCTTTATTTTGCTTTTTTATGAATCCAGTAAAGTCGGATTTTAAACAAACAATCATGGCATACGATGAAAGGTTCCGTATCAATGAATAGCTAACGAAATATTTTCTGCCTGGCACATTTAAATGCACGACAACACTCATAAAAATGGAAATTTTAAAAGATGAGACATCCTTAGAGAGAAAATCCGAGGAGTAGAGTGTATTAGTGGACATATGTCTTAAATTGGTTTTGTCGCATATTTTTTTATGATAGACCATGGAAAATCCAAATGCCATATTTTAACACAAAAAAAAAACGAATGAAAACCTGGCATACGATGAAAGATTCGATATCTTTGAATAACCGATAGTTTATGTCTGGACAAACTTAAGTTAAGGATCACCCACATCAATAGCGAAACTCAATATTTGAATTAAATTTTTTTGTTGGAAAATTATTATTACCACTGCATAGAATGCAGATTTGGCCCTTGAATGTAAAAAACAGATGGAATACCATCGAAAATAAAATATGTGTGTTGGCATTTCGCACTTTTGTATATGTTTATTACTATTGTTGTTGTTATTATTTGTGGATAATTTAGCATTTGTTGTTTTGTATTCAGTATTTGCCGTATTTATTGTATAGTATTTCAGATACTACATTTGTATTGTATGAGTTTCTGATATTTTAACTCGTTTTTATTCGATGGGAATTTCACGGGTTTTTCTGTTCATATATAAATAAGCCATACAAATAAATAAGCAAACAAATAATCGAATTGAAACGATACGACCGACCGACCAGCGCTAAAATACAAAAAAAAACAGAAACAATACAATACTAAACATTATATCT
>PGFW01020787.1:3539-14822 GCA_003123925.1 Haematobia irritans
AAGGAGATTAAGTAAAATTCGCCAAACATTTCTGTATCTATTACCCTCCTACAAAATTTTTTGTCGTTACGTGGATTGACTTAAATACAGTAAGATCGATGAACTTAATTCAATTTTTGGGCGATTTTTGAACTAAGTGTTTATCGATGGTAAAATGGAAATTAACTTGATTGTAGTATGATTCGTGAATGAGTCGCGTTCCAGAATTCTTAGTGTTATTCCAAAAACCATTGAGTGCTTGGTGTGGCCGAGCTTGTATATAGCAAGATAGTCTGTATTACCGGCCATATCGTGGTGAGATTGGACATTTTTTGTTATCTCGTTAGGCTTTTATGTGGAGCCGACACACCCGTCGCAGAAAGGATTATATGGATCACTCATAATCATTGTTTTAGGAGCAAAATGTGTATTTTTTGGTAGTGGTGACCGATTAGTAAACAGGTGGTTTTCGCATACCAATGTTAATTTTCTCGGAAATTCATTGTTATTATGATTCGCAAAGCAGGTTTTATGTTGACTGATGAAAATAAACTATTAGTGACCACAATGTTACATGGTCACCTAATACAAAATATACATTTTTTGCTCTTGATATACATGTTGAGGTGATCATATCCTGTTTCTCTCGTGCAGCTATAATTCTATTCTAATATACATCTATACTTAAAAATAATACGCTGAGACATTTGAGTCCCAAAGACATATAATTTTTACATTTCGTCTAATAACATATCGATAAAACAAGTCTTTTCGTCCGTGTAAAATGTATATTATTTGTCCGCCTATACTTATATTCTTTGAATTATTTGTTCCTTGATATTATAGTCTATCGCTCTGTCCATTCAATTTGCGATATTTAATAATACAAGGTACTTGGGGACAGGGCCTGTTGGCGCTTTTGAATTTCTTGTGTCACATCCAAGTTTGACATGGTTCTTAATAAAAAGAATATCATTTATTAAATGTGAAGATAAAACTAAATACGGCAAGATGTGCAATTATTAATACAATTTAGTTCTACTAAAACTAACACATTAATATGTTTAAGTTGTAAAGCGGGTTAATGCTTTTCCAATTCTAATTTCTTAAACGTGAAATTGAAGACATAAGGCTGCATTATAGGCGAGTAGTAGTTTTCAATTAACCTGATATAAATGGGAATCATTTGTTATTTGGTCAACTATTATCTTTTAGACGCCATTAGATGGGCTAGGTTCGGAAACGTTCTTAGCTAGCACATATAAAGCGTCGGTATTAATTACATGATAATAAATGTTTTATATTTCTTTTTTGGGTAATAATCTTCTTATTTTCTTCTTCTGGTATTGTGTAAATTCACAGGGGGCGGTGGTTTAAAGTGTTTGTTTCAAATATGGCACTCCCACGATTCACAGAGAAGTAGAAGCCGGCCATTTTTGTCGGCGGCGAGGGAGCGGAGAGAGAGGATTTATATTGCCGGTCCCGGCGGCGGCGGCTTGACGGCGTAGAGCCGATGGGAAGTAGAGATTTGTTAAGGTGGCCAGGGACGAGCGGACAATTGATCCATGTATAAAAATCAATTTGAATTATACGGATAAAGGTAAATGAGATTAGTGTGTTACAACCTATCTTGACAAACAAATTGTACTTTTCGTATCAAGATTTTCTGAGCTAAATGTTTTTGCTAGAACTTATTATAAGCAGATTAAAGTATGAAGTTGGTTGTGTTTTCAAAATTTTGGAAAAAAGTAACGACAATGTTAATAATATTCTATTTTTTTCTGATTTAAATCGATATTTTGAATTACTGGGGTGCGCTAAAAGGTTGGTAAGTCGAGATAGCTCCGACCCATATTCGGAGGGCGAGCGATTCGACCTGGCAAAAAAATAGTCAGGCAGGCGACCTGAAATAGGCGGCGCGACTTGCGGCGGCTTCAGTTCATCTGCGCCTTCATGAATAAGAAACAGGTGTTCAAGGAAAGAAACGCATTCGCAAATTTTTTACAATAGAAAAAATTAGAATGCGTGCTGTCATTAAATATTACATAAAAAGTGTGTGAGTCAGGACAGGGGAAGAAGTCGAGTGGGAGGAGGATGGTGACATGTGTTAGGTTGAAAGTGGATCCTTCAATATGCAACAGTAAAAAATTGGGTTGCTGAATTTAAACGGGTGGTCTACAAGAGCGAGGTGAAAGATGAGACCACGTAGTGGACGTCGCAAAAACAGGCAACAACAACAGAAATTTGTAGCCAAAAGTGGCATGATATGGTATTAAATGATCACGAATAAGATGGGCGTGAAAAATTGCTAAATATCATGGGCATCTCAATGATCGAGTCCATTTTAATTTTGCATAAAAAAAAAAGACTAGGAAGTAGAGGGGAGGAAAGAACTACAGATGAAGAAAGCTTTCTGCAATATGGGTGCCGGCATTTGTTAACAGTCGATCAAAACGCATAAGAAATGAACCATTGTCTCATCGCTTAAGTTTGTAATCGTTTTATAGGCGAAATACAATGGAAATTTTAAAACGTCGTTTCATAATTGTTGATGAGGCGTGGATCCAGGCCACTATAGCTCCAGAGACAAAAAAGAACAAAGTCAAACAATTGACGGTGGTAAACTTGGAGGAATGTGCCCAAAGAAGGAAAAAACAAAAAATTTTAATCGGCTGGGTAAGGTTATGGCAACGGATTTTTTTGAGGACTTGTCAAAGGTATTGTTATTGATTGACGTTATCTGCAAAAGGGTAAAACAAGTAGAATTCAGAAGAATACGTCTCTGGCTTACAACTACAATATAAAGTAATTTTCATCAAGGGACCAAACGCACGCATGCGCAGCAAGAGTGTTATTTTAAGCGAATGGCTAAAATCAACGAATTAAAGTAGCGAGTTAGAGGAAAAAGCTATTTTAATCAAGGTTGGAGAATTGCTAGAAAGCGTTGGGAATTAAGTGTAGTTGAAGTTTCAGGAGATTAACTATAATATTGAAAATAAAAAATACCTTTTTGAAAAATATTTATTCTCTTTCATTGATAGGCTAAGAAAGTTTCCGAACACGCCCTCGAGTATGTTTAGAGTTGACACGACAATTATTTCTTTAATAATGTAATTTTTTTAGTGATTCAGATTAATGTAATTCTCATGTAAACTTTTTATCCAATGTCCGTGAATACAATCAGAAGTAATATGAAGTGGTGAGTGAGACTGTGAAGCCGAGAGACGTTCTCGAAATTTCTCAGTTGATATTGTAAAAATAGTTTTTAAAAAAATTGTATACAGTAATAACAGTTTTCAAACTATTTCCCGAAAATCACATAGTAACTGTCTCACACTTAATATGGGTTACTCACCACTACAAGCTAACATGCCTTTTACCTGCTGATCGGGCACAATATCAAGTCGATGCTGGCTTTATTTCAGTCTTGCTTCCTACCCAATTGTTAATTGAATCGGCATTTAGGCATGCTTCATTACTAATTGCTTGGGCTTTTAGCTTCGCAACACTAATAATAAAACGACATGTTTACAATAACCGCTGAAAAAACTCCTCACGGAGACCGCTAACCCACCGTCCAGCCTAGACAATTGCTAGGGTTGCTCCACTTATTGCGATCGATTCGCGTAAGCTGGCGGATAATTTCCAAATGAATCAAATCAAACAAGTTATCCTTAATACCTAATTTGTCCAAAAAATTCAGAATAAAGTAACTATATTTAATATAAAGGGTGATACGGTCAAAATTTGGTCAATATAAACTTGACAGTATATTCTTTCAATTTTGACAATTTAAAAAACTGAAACACCCCTCATTTTTGAAAGGTAGTGGTGTGGTAGAATGTTGGCTGTCTATTTTCGATTTTGCGGAAATTCACTCTTCAGTTGTAAAATGCCGTCCAAGGCAAGAAAAGCAGCGTATGCAAAAATTTTGCTCGCGCGCATAGCGAAAAATGCCGAGCTAACTCCCACGCAAAAGCTTGCAAATCGCTAAAAGTTGCCAAAATCAAACCGTTAAACAAATAATGTAGAGGATTAAAAGTCTTTGGGGAAACGTTTGTCGAATCAGCCCAGGAAGTCTGGATCGGGGGAAAATCGAAAAAAACCGGAAGCCCGCTGAGACGACAAAGAGAGTGTTGCCGGTAGTTTCTAGCGGAACCCTAAACCTCTCTCTCCACGAGATGCCGAGCAAATAAGCTAGGTGTATCGTCTACAACCGTGCAATCGAAGCCAAAAAACGGGAGCCAGGACTATCGACTTACAACGAAGGTAGTTGACTGCCAGAATCGCGATAATAAGCAAAACTACGTACGGCATAGCGTGAGTCGCCGGAGGCTATACGGCGAGTGAATGCTGACGAATGTTTGACTGCGTGGTAATGGACGGGGGGGCGATCGAAACCTACGTCAGAAGCCGACTACAAGCACTTCGCGGGACAGGAGTTTTAAAATAACGGAAAAGGAAGAGGAGGGGGAGTGAAGGTAGCGGAGGAGTATTTTCAAGCACATAAAACTGTCAAAGATTGCGCAAAGAAAATCTATAATGTTTGGCAAGCCATCGTCGTACCTGTAGGCGGAAAGACAGCATTTTCATAGCTTTACCGTGACTGTCAACCAAGAAATTTACGTGAAAGATGTGTTTTTGAATAAACGTCTGCTGGCCTTTCCGTGAAGAAACACGGTTGTTTCGCGTACTGTTTTGGCCGGATTTGGCCATCTTGCCATTTACGGTACAAAAGGCCATGGAGTGGTACGCCCCACGCCAACAACCGTGCAGGTGGATTCCCAAGGACAAGAACCCTCCCAACACGCAGCAGAGCTCCGCCCAATTGAGAAATACTGGGCTAGTTGCAAGCGAACCTAAAAAGAAGACCAAAAAAAACTGCTAAGGAACGAGCTAGCAGTTCCAAAACAAACTGGCTTTCTGCGGCGAAGAAAGGTGGAACAAGCGTGCTGTAACAAAATCTGATGGCGAGGTGTCAAGCCGTGAGGCCCGGCAAATTCGGATTGAGAAAAGCGAAAGCCTAAACTGAATATTTTTCCTGAATTTAATACTAATTTGAACTTGAAAAAGAAATTTAATGTTTTTTTTTTTAGGAAATTTTTTTTAAATAAACGGAATTTTCCCGATTTACCACAGCGTTTTCCCTTGACCAAATTTTGACACGTGATCAACGGCGCACTATATATAATAAAGAAAGAAATAATTTTACAATTCAATAAATTATATAGGTTTTCGATGCCTTAACATGAAAACTCGACTTTAGCGCTGTGGCAAGAGAAGGCATAAAATTTTAATAAGAACCGTAAAAATTTTAGATACAAAAAATTCTGTCTAATATAATATATAATAGAAAAATATCCTAAAATATTTAAAAAAAAATTTTATGTATAGATTTTACCGTGGTTTATTATTTCCAGCCCTCGCGTGTAAAAATAACCAAAAATCAAGTAAGGTAAGCATAATTTTTAGTATGAGGCCATCGTTTAGTATGCATAAACTAAAACAAATAATAAACATCAAAGCTTATTGAAAGCATAAATTCCAATCTAAATTGGTCACAAACTCGGTCATAAAGCAAAATGAGTGTGTGGCGAACAGTTAATTGATATCAAATATACATGACCAGGTGTAATTCGCACTAAAGTTCATGTAGCCCCATTCCTAAATTGCAGATATTGTAAAACACAATCAAATATTAATGATTTATTGTATTTGTTTTTATCAAGTGTTTATGGTACCACCGTTTAATGTGATGAGTTACGACAGACGGCCGGTCGATTTCGCCATTTGAAAAAGAAAATGGAAACAAATATATTAATATTGCCAATTATATGATTTCAAGCAAACCATAAAATCACCCCTCGCTGATTACTCTTCGAAGAATGCATGTGTTCGATTAATGTCAAAATCATAACACATGGGGCAAGTGTTTTCTGCGAGTAGAAACGAGTAACGTGTGTAGGTGGGCAACACATTTTCAAACTCACACACATACCGCACTAACCATTCACAGCTCTATCGCAATCCAGGTGGTCGTTTTTTGTGTTGATTTGTGTAGTAATCTCAAAAATATTCGTTACAGCTAAGAGATTCAATATCATGTGGAAATTCGTTGTTTTTGTTTGTTTTGTATTTTAAGGTTTTTCAAGGCCATATGACACAGTAGAATGGAAAAAATGCGTAATTTTCAAATGATTGCTAAAATTTACACAGCTGTTAGGTCATAGTTAGTTGTATGTCTCCACCTAAATTTTTGTCTTTTATATATTTTTTGAAATTTGAAGTGGGCCATAATAAGATATTTGTGCTAAAAGCGTGTAACACCAAATACAAAGGAAGATTCCCAATGTTATTGGGAAATGGTTTCAGTATCACTGTGTTACATTTTAGGCTTTCCGTCGGTATGAATATTGTTATTAGTATCAAAGAACAGATCAGATTTTTGGCTCGTAATTTTGGAGAAGTCACCAAAAACCTATTCCACCACAACACCAAAAATGTATTGGATACAGTAAAATCGATTCAAATTCAATATAGATCTCGGGGAGTAAATCTCACCATACATATAAAGTGGGGAGCAAGAACGTGTGTTTTAACTTTATGCAATCTTTTTTAAATAGAAAATGTCTTGTTAGAAGAGAAAATGTCTTGTTAGACCCGACTTAAGCCGATCTGGCTCTGAGAAAAATTAATTGCCAAAGTACACGGCATGTGTCTATCTCGTCATCCATCTAGCGTGTTTGTAGCAGATAATAAAAGGCGGATGGGACTGGGGAATTGTCATCAGAATTTGACAAAAATGCAATTATAAAAGAACACAATTTGTGATACCAGTTTTCCAAACATTTTTTGCTTGGTGTGTATGATTGTCTATTTGTTTGTGTGTTTTCTGAATCAGCCGTGTTAATGAGTTAAGTGAAAAAGTTGCAGCGCAAGAATTTGAGGTATATATTGGAATTCGATATTGTCATCGTAGAAAAAAAAAACTACTAATATTAAATCGATGTCTTAATAGTGATGATATGTTTGTTGCTTAACATAGATGATAATAGTAAAGAGAACTCGTCTTTATTTTCCAGGCTATACGCAAAAAAACAAAAAAAAAATTTAACTACTGAAAATTAAAGTGGGATCATATCGAGAAGGGGGCATCAGTGGCTTGCCACCAGAGAAAAAAAAAAACAATTGGTAAATCGTTTTTATACATTTAACGACAAAAATGGTAAGCACCCATAATAAAACAAGTATATACTGGCCAGTAAGCTCGCCCAAGCCGAATCTTATGTACCCTCACACCATGGAATTGCGTAACATCCGACAATCGAATTACTTGGGTGTGGTATCTTAAAACTTCTTAAACATCGTTTTCTACATTGTGAGTTAGTCCATACGTGGTTGAAATGATTATATTAGCGTTGTTATTAATTGAGAGCTAAGGTCGATATGAAAGGCTAAGGCTTTAGTTAGATTTTAACCCCCAAGAGGAAAAAATGGGGAACTAAGATTCCAAGGGATTCTGCAGAGATTGGTGGAACTTAGGTTCTCTGGGTTAAATGGGTCGAAGCTTATATGATCACAATCGGATGCCACCATGAATACTTACATGGAAAGACCAATATATACCGGGCAAAATGAGAGAAAAAAGAGACAAGTTGAGTTTTAAGTTGAGATGACAAACATATTTTATTGAGGAAGGATAGATCTTTACGTTAAAAAAGCTGGCTGAAGAAAAGAGGCCGAGAAACTTAGACTAGATTTGAACAGGTTGAATTCAGAAGTTCAGAAAAGAAGAAAGGGAAAGCAAATAGAAAACAAAAAGTTGGCTACTTAAAATTATGAACTGTCTTAAACTCTAATCTATTACCACACGCTTAACGGCTAAATCTAAAAAAAGAAATTCCATTTAACTTTAATCTTAACGATAGGAATTCCATATTAATTCAAAATTTCAATTCAATAATATCTAAAATTGCAATACTCAAATAATATTTAAACTACATTAAACAGCGGTGGTAATATATTAACAAAAAAAGTGATGTTTTAGTTAAGTCTAGAAATAAATTAGAATTCGAAATGGACTTTTTGCACGTACGTAGAGAGCCAGAATTGAATATGGTGGTCGCTTAATATGGGGGCTATATACAATTATGAACTTGATATGACGCAATTTTTGTGTGGTTGGGGACGATTTATCAGAGGGCCATATATAACTATAGACCGATTATGGACATAAGTTAAGTCATGGTTGTTAACGACCATATACTAGCACAATGTACCAATTTCCAAAACTCTCTCGGATGAAATTTGCTCCTCCAAGAGGCTCCAAAACCAAATCTCGGAAATCGTTTAATATGAGGCTATGTAAATGATTATGGACTGATATGGACCACTTTTGGCAAATGGTTGTTAAATATCATATACTTCCACCACGTGAGCAAAATTTCAAAGCTCGGATTGAATTTTGCTGTCTCGCCAAAAAGGCAGCCGGAGGTCAAATCTGGGGATCGTTTTATATGGAAGGCTATAGTATAATTATGGACTGATGTTGAACCAAATTCTGCATGGTTTGTTTGGATACCATATACTAATATCAGCGTACCAATTTCAAACCGAATGGGAAAGAATTAATTGGCTCTTGCCAAGGGTCTCTGGAGGTCAAATCTGGGATAAGGTTTTATATGGGCCCTATATAATAATTATAAACCGATAATCGACCAGTTTTTTCCATGGGAGTTGAGGCCATATATTAACACCACGACCAAAATTTCAAGCTGAATCTGATGAATTTTGTCTTTCAAGAGGCTCCGGAAGTCAAATACTGGTGATTCGGTTTATATGGGGCTATATAGTAATTTGGACCGATGTGGATCACAATTTTTTGCATGTTGTTAGAGACCATCCTACTACCACCATGACAGCCGGATCGGATGAAATTTGCTTTCTCTAGCGGCCTTCGCAATCCAAATCGGGGATCGGTTTATATGGGGCTACTATATAATTATGGACCAAATGTAGACCAGTTTTTTTGGCATGTTGTTAGATTTTAATATACTAAACACCATGTACAAATTTCAGCGCGGAATCGGATGAAATTTGCTTCCTCTATAGAGCCTCGCAAAAGCGCCAAATCGGGATCGGTTTATATGGGGCTATATAAATAATTATGGACGCGATGTGGACCAATTTTTGCAATGGTTGTTAGACGACCATATGCTCAGCATCATGTAACCAAATTTCCGAGCCGGTCGGATGAAATTCTGCTTCTCTTATAGGTCCTCCGCAAGCCAAAATTTGGGGATACTTTATATGGGGCTATACGTAAAAGGGACGCGATATGAAATCCATGTTGCCAATGCCGTCCGACCTAACAATCAATAAACACTACTTGTGCCCAAGTTCCATAAGTCGATAGCTTGGTTCGTTCGGAAGTTAACGTGATTTCAAGCAGACGGACGGACGGACGGACAATGCTCAGATCGACTCAGATCGTCAACGCGCGGACCCAAGTAATATATATCACTTTATTGGGTCCGTAGAGCAATATTTTCGAATGTG
This sequence comes from Haematobia irritans, assembly GCA_003123925.1. Taxonomy (NCBI): domain Eukaryota; kingdom Metazoa; phylum Arthropoda; class Insecta; order Diptera; family Muscidae; genus Haematobia; species Haematobia irritans. The sequence continues at coordinate 13,077 of PGFW01020787.1, forward strand.
TTTACAAACGAATGACAGAGAGGTTGAGTGATAACCCCCAATCCTATGGTGGAGGTATAAAACATTTGTTGGCCTTGAAAGAAGAAAGAAGAAGGAGATATTTTGTTGGTGTGTAATAATACAAGCCAGTTCCTGCTTGATGTGAACTCTTACCATGCTGTTCATTCGATAAATGTATGTACACCTCCAAATCGTAAACGTAATTTCTTCGAAAGATAGTTACAAATTGCTTACTCTTTGTGAGTATTTTCAAATACTGTGTAACAAATACCATCGTTAAAGAGAATTCAAAGAATTTATGAAGCGACTAATAAAAATAGAACGCTTCGATATGGCTGCAACAGTGGCGCTAAATGAAAGGAGAGCATTTAAGCAATATTTCCAGAATTTAATTTCAAGCGCTGGATGTGTTTTTTTCTCTTGCGTTTTTGCGATTTGTATAAATGTTCCAGTCGTTCATTGGTCAACTTTCGTAAGCTGGTCGGGAAAAAATCACCTCCGTATACTGTCACCTAAGACAAGAAGAAGAATTACGATTTTGTTAAAGAAGTTCAAATGAAAAATAACCAATACAAAGTGAGATTTGTGATTACAAACAAATAACGTAAAAGCTCGGTATTTTTGATAGCCAAAAATCTTCAGAAAACGAAATCATTTTTCTTTGATAACACTCGATACTAAATGGGCGTTCTTATTTTGTTGTGTCTACAAAAAAAAAAATGTTTTGTTCCTGGTTTAAGTGTACAAATGTAGAGTGTATACGAGTAGAAGAGAAAAGAAAAAATAAAGTGAAAATAAAATAAAAATTATATGGGAATCAAGTCGTAAAACATCTTGGCGTGCTGATAAAATGTTGGCATTGAGAAATATAAACACAGATTCTCTTTTTTTGTTGGTCTGGTGGCGTTTACTACATAATAGACGTCTGTTTGTTATGTGCGTGCGTTTGTGCGGACAAAACAATATTGATTTCAAAAATTAACTGTTACTTCTATATCAATCGGCATTCTTACTTTGCCAGCCCGCCGTTAAGTGCTCTCAATTATAGTTTTGTGGATTTGGCAAAAAAAAAATTTATCCATATCTGAAAGAAACACCAAAAATTACGGAGTGAAACGTGTACGTGCATGACGGAAAAGAGATAGCCAAAAAAAGTAAGCAAATCAATAATGTGCTTAAATATCCATAGCAATCGATAATGGCTCACCCCCGCATAGCTTTATCTGTTATATTTTATAGTGTTTGTGCTGTTCAGGAGAGGTAATTATCATTTTAATATCATATGCATTGGTGTGGAAAATAACACTGGCCGCGACAAATTGCGGCAATGTGGTTGGGTATTTTTACGGAAAATGGTTTTGGGGTTAAATTAATGGTTCAGAAAAGAATCAACGTAGGTCGGTGATTTCTACATTTTAGCATTGAAATAGAAAATGAAAACTTTACTATTGTAAATATAACAGATAAAGCTATGCGGGGGGTGAGCCATTATCGATGATGGATATTTAGCAATTATTGATTTGCTTACTTTTTGGTATTTTTTCGTCATGCACGTACACGTTTCACTCGTAATTTTGGTGTTTCTTTCAGATATGGATAATTTTTTTTGCCAAATCCACAAACTTAATTGAGAGCACTTAACGGCGGCTGGCAAAGAAGAATGCGATTGTATAGAAGTAACGTTAATTTGAAATCAATATTTTTGTCCGCACAAACGCACGCACATACAAACAGACGTATATGTAG
>PGFW01020790.1:0-13260 GCA_003123925.1 Haematobia irritans
ACCGTTTCCAATGCGTTTATTGTTTGAATTCTATTATGTTGTCACCGGGTGTACCTTAATTAGGCTAAGTTTGTTGGAAAGCCACTGGTAATATAAAATTTCCCCGTCACTGAATTCTCAATGTTGCCCACGCGATTCATCCGCTCAAATGTTTGAACAGCCAAATTTGAGCGGCGTAGCTTATGAATTTCTTTTTTAGGCCTCACTAAGGCAGCTTCCCTGTTTGGGAAATGTCTTCTTACCTCTTAAGGGGACGCACGTTTATTCAATGTTGGAAGCAACTTTTGAGTTTTTTGGAAAAGCCTTTTTTTCCGTACTCTACGCTTTCGTAGGTAATTCTGGATAATTGATTATAGACCGTTTTTTGTGACCGAGTAACTTTACCTTATCCAGCGAATTTCCCGGCTATTATTTATACACCTTACGCTTCAAGTTAGTGGTTCTGGAACTTGATTCTGAAATTTAAGAAGCACGAGAGTACGTTAAATTACTGCCGCCTTGTTATGTAAATTATTGTTGGGGCTCCCTCGTGGAGCTTTGTTGCGTAATCTTCTCGACTATGTGATATCGAAAATCTAGGCATAAATTGGCTTCTTACCTCGAACTTCGTTCTTTTTATTATGTTACTCTTGTAACTGTTACGTGTTATCGCAATCTCAATTTGATCACATGCATCAAACCATAAAATTTGAAGATTTAAGTTTATTTGACGAATTTCCTTCCTTCGACCGACGCCTTGTGAGAAAAAAATGGTGCAAATTCACTTATACTTTCATCAAGGTTTCCAAGCCGCTACTAAAGATTATTATTTTAGATGTTGCAATTAAATTTGGAGTTTTCTTATTTATAAATGTAATTGAAACATATTTGGGTTCATGTGAACAGAAGGTATGAAATCAAATATGTCTATTTATTAAATGGTGTGAATTTATAAGCAATATATTACCCAGCATACGGTAAATATTGGGTAGAAATATTGGCGATTTAAGCACTTTCGGTGCAATGCAATCTTTGGACATTAATCCGAGGGACTATATTTTGAAATAGAACTGATATTGATAAATTTCGAAGGACCATGTTTAGATTTATAGTTTTATTTTCACGGATTTATTTAAGTTAGAACTAAGGTTCTCTGGAGATTTAAAGTCTGGAACTAAGCCCGTGGAGATTTGGATGACAGAAAACAAATCCCATCCAACACATGTGACTTATGCTCGATGAATAAAGCAATATTAGAAGAAAGAAATTCTGAATAAAATCTAACCAGCTTCAGCAGCGAGGAGCTCAAGGAGGGATTGGGGAAACAGTTTGGGATTTTCATTTTCACTACATTATTTATTGGGAAATATGAATAATTTGAGAACAAAAGGTGTGTTACGTTGAACTGCTGTTTGTGAGGAAGAAAGAGGAAGTCTGGCGAACAATGCAGGCAACCTCGTTTCTGTATCAAAATATGCTCGGATAAAAACAGGATATCTGCACGTATTAAAAAATATAGAAACCGGTTGTAATTCAAAGGTATATGTTAGCTTAACATTAGGTGATCAATTCAGCAAAGTATACATTCACAGGAATTAAAGGTTATATGCTACATTTTAGAATTTGAGTAAGTATGAATCAGTAATTCACAATCATTATGGTATTATAGGTAATTATAAACAAAATTTTGTAATGAGGCATAAGTTTATGGGCCAAATTAGATAAACAGGTCCAAAAGAGAACCAATGCAATCAATAAGTGGATCAGTACGCAATGTAGAAGAGAGTGGGCGAGAATTGGGTTAAAAATGAAAAGCTGTATGTAGCCCTCAGCGATGGGCTTGCGAGAAACTGCTTCTGAACACTGCCATCCACAAAGTCGAATACTTGGGTTGCGGTAACGGCTTGCCGATGGCAAGGGATCTTAAAACCTTCCTAGACACTAAATTGTAAGGTACGTGCATAGTGGTATAGATTAAATTAACAAATCTATTGAAATAAATATTTTACCAAAAATTTTCTAGTAGAAATAAAATATTGTGGTTAAATTTTCTATATTAATAAAATTTTGTCAGAGTGATTTTGCGGTTATTAGAAAAAGAGTTGGTGGACGGAAGAGAGAATGTTTCTAAGTGTAGACAGAGGAAAGAGTTTTAACTGAAAATTGCTAGTAGAAAGTAAGAATTGTAGAGTAGATATTTTATTAGATATAAAATGTTGGTAGATTATTTTTGGCTCAGTTGCGCAACCATGTTATGAACTGATATGGACCAGTTCTGTGTGATTGGGGATCGCCTATATTATTGTGTTAGCTGCCATATATTAACACTACGTTCCAAATTTGAACCGGACGGGATGATTTTGCTCTAAGGGTTCCGGGAGGTCGAATCTGGGGAACGGTTATTCATGGGAGCTATATATAATTAGGACCGATATGGACCAATTTCTGGCACGGTTGTAGAAGCTATATACTAACACCATGTTCCATAATTTCAACCGTATCGGATAAAAATTTGTTCTCTAAGAGCTCCCAAACAAATCTGGCATCGGTTTATATGGGTTTCTATTATAATTATGAACCGAGTGTGGACAATTTTTGCACGCATTATAGATATATATACTAACAGGCACGTTCCATTTCTATGAATCTAGTATTTTTGCTCCTACATGCAGGCTCCCCGAGGTCGTATTCTTTGGATTCGGTTTATAATGGAAGGTTTTTATTATATTTATTTTCTTATTGATTCCGATGTTGTCTCAATTTTTGCGATGGTTTAGGATACCAGTATACCAAAAACCATGTACCAAATTTCAGCCCGGATCGGATGAGAATTGGGTTCTCTTATTGAGGCTCCGAAGCCAAATCTGGGGATCAGTTATATGGGGCTAGTATATAATTATGGATCCGATGTGGCCCAATTTTTGCATGGTTTGTGAGAGACCATATCCAACAGCCATGTACCACATTTTCAGCCGGATCGATGAAATATGATACTAATATATAGAGCACACCTCAAGCCAAATCTGAGGGCCCGTGTTATATGGGGCTGTATCAATAAGATGAGAACGATATGGTCCATGTTGCAATACTCATCGACCCTCATCAATAACAATACTTGTGCAAAGTTTGCAAACAATAGCTTGCTTCGTTCGGAAGTTGCGTTATTGTCAACAGATCGGAGGACGGACATTGCTTAGATCTACGTCAGAATTTCACCACGCCCAGAACTATAAAGGGTGATTCTTTGAGGTTAGGATTTCATGCATTAGTATTTGACAGATTCACGTGGGTTTCAGACATTGGGCAAAGAGAAAGATGCTCCGAGTATGCTTTTGACATTCATCTGAATAGACTTACTAACGAGCACAACGTCGAATTTATCAGTGAATGGGCCCTTAGAAAAGTGGCAGAAGAAATCCGGCTTTCTTTATCGACAAATTTTCTTATGCGATGAGGGCTCACGTTGGTTGAATGGCTACGCCTAAATATATATATATTATGTTGAGGAGGCAACCAGAGAAGCCGTTCAAGAACTGCCATGCCATCCGAAAAACTGCAGCTGTTTGGTTGGTTGTACCGCTGGTTGAATCATTGGGACGTCATTTTTTCAAGAGATGCTGTGGGACGCAAGCGTTACGTGAATGGCGATCGCTATCGTGTCGATTGAAAAACTTTTTGTTGCAAAAGATGGAAGAACTGACTTGGTTGACATGTGGTTTCAACAAGATGGCGCTACATGCACACAGTCGCGATTCTGATGGGCATTTTGATTTGGGAAAACTTCGGAGAATCCCATCATCCAAGAATATGGGACCGGTAAGTTGGCCACAAGATCATGCATTTGATCGCCTTGGACTATTTTTGTGGGGCTACGTCAAGTCTAAATCTACAGAAATAAGCAGAACATTCCAGCTTTGGAAGAAAACATTTCCGAAGAAATTCGGGCTATTCCGGCCGAAATTTGCTCGAAAAAGTTGCCCAAAATTGGACTTTCCGAATGACCACCTAAGACGCAAGCCGCGGTCAACATTTAAAATGAAATATCTTCAAAAAGTAAATGTCATGGACCAATCTAACGTTCAAATAAAGAACCGATGAGATTTTTTGCAGAAATTGGAAGGGTTAAAAAAAAAAAGTTATCAAGCCTTAACAAATCCACCTTTATATACTTTATGGGTCTTAGAGCTAATATTTCGATGTTGTTACAAAACGAATGACAAAGTTAATAACCCCCATCGTATGGTGGAAGGTAATAAAAAAGAATAAGAATTTTAATATTTCGATTTAGCAATATATACTCCTAGAGTTTTGCAATTTTTGTTCTATAGAAAAATTTTGTCAAAAATTTTTCTTTCTATAGAAAGAATTTGTCAAAATTTTGTGTCATAGAAAATTTGGTCAACTTTTTTTTTGTATTAGAAAATTATTGTCCATAGACAATTTTGTCAAAATTTATTTCCATAGAAAAATGTTGGTCAAAATTGTTTCTGCTTCTGACTGAGAAGTTCTTTCGAATAGGAGTAAGTAAGGATAAAATATTAAATATTATTATTTTATTTGGCTTTTTTACACCTTAAATGTAAATCTTTAAAAAATACCTAGAGCAAAATTTGCGACAGATCTCTTCCAATCTTAGCAATTATAAATGCTTGATTCTTCTCTATGAATGTCTTCAAATGTGAACTACATTTAAGACCCCATTCACCAACAGGATTTTTAAGGCAGCTAACCACCGATCTATCGAGACATATCGTTGGAAAGGTATTTGGGACGACCTCCTTTTTGTGTAATCGAAAAAAAAATTTAAATTACAAAAATTGAAACTTTTTGGTGCAAGTAAAATTTTTGTTTTAAAAATATTTTTTTTTTTTTTGGAATTAACACTTTGAATTGAAACCTTTATAATTTTTGAACTAATACGATAACATTATGATTATCATTGAGTTTTGCAGGGACATGTTAAAATATTGGCTGAAATATCCAACAATTCGTATCCACAATCCCAAAAAACCCCAAATGGGGGACATATGTTAAAAAAACGTTATTGTTTTGTAATTTGCATATTTCTCAGTCGGTTGAATGTTGACCTTCTACAGTTAGTTAGTGGACATATGTATAAGAGACAGGCTTTTATCATATCAAAAATTTGGATAGGATTAAGACAATATTTTCTATAAATCACTCGAATGCCGATGTATTATGCATGATAAATGGCACATTAATGTAACTAACTAAGTTAAGATCATTTGTACTCTTCATTGGGTTGTTCTTATATATGATCACTTATGATTGTAATTGTTATGATTATTTGAAAGGGGCGTCTTAAAACTGTCATTTTCAATTGCAAATTTGACATGGCCCCAAAGTGGTCCATTTTATATTTTCTTGCTTCCTAATTGTTTAGCATTCAAGCGCAAAAAAAGGGAGAAACAATATTCACTTAATAATCATGGCATTACACAGAGTAGGAGCGAAGAAAAAAAATTAATTAATAATTGCGGCATTACATGGCGCCTAATTGACGTTACATGATCAGTTTGTTACACGCCATAGATTCGCATGTTTTCGCTGATTTTTTCTCCATTTGAATGAGGAACACAACGACCTATTTGGCTTTCATTCCAACTTACAATTTGCTTTATTGTTGTTTTAACTGGGGTTAAAAGATACAGCTATGGCAAATTTCACTCATTTGTTGGTGGTGGTTAATTAGGCATGTATTCTTTTGAGGGGCTTGTATTTTATATAAAATGGATCTTTTAATTATGTTCGAGGGTTCTCGTGTAATATTCTCGTTGCATTTCCAAATGCATTATTAAATATTGACTTGAAATTTGCCAGTGTTTGTGTCATTCATTCGAGTTTAATTGAGTCGAATTGTATTAACGATGGAAAAAATATTTTCCAATAATAGATAGATTGTTGGTATAAGATTTTTTTTAACGATTAATGAGTGAAAAAATGCTTAATGATCTGCGTAGGATTATTACATTAATTTTTATTATTTGGCCGCAATAAATTGGAGAACCATTTAAAAATAAAATAATCTGCTAAGAAAACATCACCTTGCACGATTCACAGCAGTAGGTATTATGCATGTAGGGCATATTTACTGGCAATAAGTTGGCTTTCAAATTTCCTTTATTCTTTAAGAAGAGTTTATTTGTGTTTTCACTCATTATTATAAAAGGTTAGTTTGGATTATCAGTGGCACCCCGATATTAAAACTACAGTAGACTATTCAGCCATTGTGATAGCCACAATGGTGAATTTCTTCTGCAGTTGCTTGCCAACCCAATTCTATTTTTATATCTTAGAAATTTAAATTTGATAAGTCCTTTGTAAAACTTATCAAAATTTTTCTTCTATTCACAAAAATTTCTGTCAAATTTTATTTTATAATAAAAATTCTTATCAATATTTTATTTCTTAATAGAACATTTTTGTCAAATTTTATTTCTATGAAACAAAATTTTTGTCAAAAATTTTATTTGTATAGGAAATGTTGTCAAAATTTTTTATTTTCTATAGAATATTCGTCAAAATTTTATTTATATTAGGATCAGACAATTTTATCAAATAATTTTGTTTTGCTATAGCAAATTTGTAATAATTTTTTTCTACAAATTGTCTGTTGTTTTCGACTTTAAGCTTAAAACCATTGCATTTGACTAAACTACAAGTGTAGCTTAACCAACAGAGGAAAAATAATGTTTGTCAAATTTATTTAGGGCAAACGCCCTACAACTGCCAAGTTGGTTGGCTGGGCGCACGTTTCGGAATTACCACATATCCTCATCAGCATCCTCTTACTTTGCAGCAAAACTAATCATATCCATTTTATCAGAAATAAATTCAGGGCAGTTTACTAAACCGAAAGTTGAACCACACTTGAACCTTCACGAAAAGTTTTACATTTGGATTAACCAGGCTTATGCCGAAATAAATCTCCGTAAAAACATATTCTCTTTCCCTTTGCCACACGTCAAATCATCGATATTAGTAGCAGTTGGCTGGGGTTTATTTTGAGAGTGCTTCCTCTTTTTCTCATTCGTTTTGTTTTATTATTTGTTGGTTTTTCCTCTAATCATTGTTGTTTAATTTATTTGATTTTCAGCTTTAAAACAAATGCGCATTGACTAAATTTTGGTCAAAATTTTTATTATCTACCACCCTCAAAAAAAAAAATCGCTCTCCTTAACATTTATTGTTCCACAACATATTTTTGCAGAAGCAAAATATATTTATTGGATACTGCCGAAAACATTAATATGTTTGTTTTATTGTGACATATTATATGTTTGAAGCATTTTAAGCCAAAAGAATTCTTTCCCTAAGACGATTTGTGCTTCATTCCCTAACATACTCGTAATTTTCACTTCACGAAAATATTTAGTTTCCTTCCCTAGAACATCTTTTTCTTAATACAAATTAATGTTGAAAGAAATTATTCACTTTTATAAAATTTTTTTAAATTTTACCTTTTCGCCTGCAACGGAGAATCGAACCAGCAGGACCATAACAGTTTGTAAGCCAACACACTATCCACTTGGCGCCTACGTAGCTGGGTTAATTAGTCACCAGTAGATAATATATCGTTATAAGTTACATTTATTATAGCACTAGTTTTGCAGCGCCCACGAGCCCATGCAAACATAACATTATCTAACAGAAACATACATTTGTTTGCCACGATGGAGCAGTGCTTAGCATGTCTGCCTTGCAATGCAAAAGGGTCGTTGGGTTCAAATCCCTGCTCTCGACCGAACACTTTTTTTAATTTACACAATGTATTATTTTATACTATATTAAATTTTTTTACAATGAAAACTTCGAAATGTTGGTTATTACAGATTTCTAGTGAGTAAACAGCGTGCTTTGATATAAACGAAAATTGACAGATTTTTTGGATTAAAATATTAATTTTTTATTGCAAAAAATAACAATTTTTGCTAGGACAAAAAACTGTTTTGGTACAAAACTTATAAAATTTGGAAGGAATTCAAAAAACTAACAAAAGAGACGTGGAGTCGAGTATAAACAATATATATATATTTTATTAATATAAAACATAATTTTATTTAGGAGTGAACAGTTTTTTTACTTAGCATTTAACACCATCGCTCTAAATGCCTTCTTTATATTTTTCTTATTAATAATTCATTTTTAAAGAAAATAAAACTTTTTTAAATTGTTTAGCCTGTATAAAACTCGAACTTAATGTCCGCTTTTATATTTGAAGGTGTGTCCGTCACTCCTCGTGGACTACTTATTAGATGTAAAGAATGGAACACTAAACTTTTTTTTTATACATTTTACTGTGTTAATTTTCATATTTCCTCCTTATTCATTTTAACTGCCCAACTCTAGAAAAAGAGTAAGTGCCCTTTCGTTATTTTTATTGAAGACCCCTGAATTTCTTTTAACGGAATTCAAGAAAAAAATGTGCCCATAATGCCAAAAATGATAAACAAAACCACATTGGGTCCACACATTACACTAAAATGCTGCTCAAGGCGACAACACCCATTGCTCTTTGTTTTTCATCAAATGTCTATTCTCCTTTGTTCCGAATGTCTATTTTCATTATTCAAATTAAATACATATTTAGACTTAGATATCAAATTTTTCGGCCCTTATCATAAAAACAGTTTTCCGAAACAAACATACAAGGCGTTTCACAGAAATTTGTTTCTCTTTCAATTTCTTTTGCTGTGTTATGTTGATATATTTCGTCAACTCATCCCGTTCCGACTATTTCATTTCTCTATATTTCTCTGTCCTTTGATTAAAATATACAAACAATATTGTATTTAGCTCGAAATGTAAATTTATATATGTGTGCATTCAAACAATACGGAGTTTTATGAAACATTCATTGCCCAAACATAATATATCTAACATATTAACATAGAATGCTCCCAACATTTAGTGTTAGTTTTAGGAACTATTATTCACATGTTTGCCACTTAATATATTGTGTTTTAAAATTGTGCCCGAAAACACATTTTTTTATATCGGAAACATATGAGAAAAACATATTTTGTTCAACAGTTGCTGCAGAAAATGTATGTCTGATTTTTGCCTAGTTAAAATATTTTTATAGAATTGTTTTCTAAATAAAAAATTGTGCTTACAATTTTATTTATTATAGAAAAAGTTTGTCAAAATTCTTATTTCTTAGAAATATGTTTCAAAATTTTATCTAAGAAAATTTTGTCAAAAAATTATTTACAATAGAAAATTTTGTCAAAAATTTATTTCTATAATTGTAAAATTTTTAAAGTCTTGTCATCTAGGTTTGCCAAATATTTATTTCTATAGAAAAATTTGTCAAAATTATTTCTATAGAAAAAATTGTCAAAATTTTTATATTCTATAGAAAAATTGTCAAAATCTTATTTCTATAGCAAACTTTTTTCAAATTTTATTTTTACTGTACAAAATTTGTCAAATTTTTTGGTCAATTTTTTTTATAAAACTTTTTCGTTAAAAATTTATTTTTCTATAGAAATTGTTGTCAAAAATTTTAATTTTAATTAAAAATTTTTTTGTAACAAATTTATTACAAATGAAAATTTTGTCAAAATTTTATAGTTATAAGTTTGCCAGAATCTTTATTTTTTTTTAGTAGAAAAGTTTGTCGCTTAAGGCCGTTCAAAAATTTATTTCTATTGAAAAATTTTGTTCAAAATTATTTCTATAGAAGAGGTGTTTTCTAAAATTTATTTTCTAATAGAAAATTTTGTGCAAAATTTTATTATATATAGAATATGTCAAAATGTTTATTTATTATAGAAAATTTTGTCAAATTTATTCATAGAATGTCATTTTATTTCTATAGAAAATTTTGTCAAAATTTATTTACTAATAGAACCATTTTGTCAAAATTTTTATTTCTATAGAAAATTTTTGCCAAAATTTTATTCTGCTTAGAGAAAAGTTTTGTCAAAATTTATTTCTATAGAAAATTTTTAGATTGTATTCTATAAATTTGTCCACTATGATAAAACAGTCGAAAAATTTCATTTACGAAAGACAATTTTTGTCAAAATTGTGTATTTCTAAAGAAAATTCAAATGTCAAATTTTTACATAGAAGACATTCGTAATAAATTTTGTCAAAATTTATTGCCTACAGAAAATTTGTCTGCAAAATTTTTTCTCTATAACAATTTTGTCAAGATTTGTATTTCAAGAAATATTATTGTCCAAAATTTTGTTTCTAGTAGAAAATTTTATTAGACAAATCTTTTTTATTTTTTTTCTCTAGATTTATGTTGTGCTAAATTTTTATTTCATATAGAATTTTGTCAAATTTTATTTCTATTAGAAAATGTCAAAATTTTATTTCTTATATAAAATTTATGTCAAAATTTTTATTTCTATAGAAAATTTTGTCAAAATTTTATTTCTATAGGCAAAATTTTTGTCAAAATTTTATTTTCTATAGAAAATTTTTGTCAAATTTCTATTTCTGTTAGAAAAATTTTTTGTTCAAAATTTTATTTGTATGAGAAAATTTGTCAAAATTTATATTTCTACTAGAAAATTTTTTGTTAAAAATGTTATTTCTATAGAACATTTTTGTCAAAATTTTATATTCTATAGAAATTTTTCAAAAATTTATTGTAGAGCGAAAATTTTGTCACATTTTATTTTCTATAGAAAATTTTTGTTTTAAGATTTTATTTCTATAGAAAAATTTTGGTCAACATTTTTATTTTGATAAGAAACGTTGTCAAAAATTTCATTCTCTGAAAGAAATTTTGTCAAAATTTATTTCTTGAAAAGAAAATTTTGTTAAATAACCCAACCCCAGTCAATTTTTCTATAGAAATTTTGGTCAAAATTGTATTTCAAAAGTAATTTTGTCAAAATTTTATTTCTGTAGAAAATTTTGCGAAATGTTATTTCTATAGGCACATTTTCTTATTATTTCTATACCTCTTAGTTGGAGAGGAATAATGTTTGCAAGAAATCTGCCAACACATTTCAAGACTTTTTACCAATCTACCACCGAGTAAAAAGATCTACCACACTTGGAAAAAAATTCCGTAGCTAAACTACGGCTAAAATTTAACTTTATTTTTTAATTTGAAAAAAATTAAATTTGCTAGAAGTTTTAAATTCATTATTTTTACTGAAATTTTCCACAACTTAATGAAATTTTTTTCTCAAAAATTTTCATTGAAACTAACGGGGATATAAAGTTCAATGACCGTACACATAAGATCAAATATTTGAACTTAAAGCAAATAAGATTAAGCTACGATTCCAAAATTAGTAAGAATGAACTACTGTATTCTTAAATGGTCATTGATTTGGCGCCAATGATTTTCTTTCTTTACTTTTTAGTAATTTTTTTCTTCTATGGAAGGATTGTAATTTCGTGAACTGCAGTTATTTAAAAGTACAAAGGGCATTAACATTTTAAACAACGCTTTTGTGGAAATCTAAATCATTGTCACCACGGATCAAAATTCTCATTCTATTAGGAATTTTCGTTTCCAAAATTGTCATTTCTATAGCGAAATTTGTTAAAATTTTATTACATATAGAAAATTTGTCAACATGTTTATTATTTAAAAAAATTTTATTTCTATGGATATTTTGTCAAAATTTTATTTCTATAAGAAATTTTGGCAACATTTTATTTCTACAGAAAATGCTGTAAAACATTTTTTGTAGAAATTGAGTTTCTATAGAAAAAAAAGCGTCTAGGTTAGGTTATGGTTAGGTGGCAGCCCGATGTATCAGGCTCACTTAGAACTATTTCAGTTCCGATTGTGATACACATTTGTGTGAACTTCTCTCTTATCACTGAAGTGCTGCCCCCCCCGCCCAGCGCCCGACCCAACGCCCCGATTCCATGTTAAGCTCAATGACCAAGGGACCTCCTTTTTATAGCGGTCCGAACGGCGTTCCACTATTGCAGTAGAAACCACTTAGAGAAGCCTTGAAACCATCAGAAATGTTCACCAGCATTACTGAGGTGGATAATTCCCCGCCTGAAAAAACTTTTTGGTGTTTCGGTTCGAAGCAGGAATCGAACCACGGACCTGGTGTTATGTAGGCGGGCATGCTAACCATTGCACCACGGTGGCATACCCATATATGTTTCACACTGACATTTTTTGTGCTTAAATAGCTTAATGGATATATCGAAAAAAAAAACTGAAAATTCCATAAATGAGATCTTTGTCCAAATTTTAATTTTATTGATCCTAGATTTAAAGCTACATAAGTCTCCAAAAATGTTTTTATTTGAAAACTATAAAACGGGATTTTTTTTTATATTCCTTCCAAAACTGATACCCATGTGTATTCTTTATTACAAAGAAATTTATATAAAAACACTATTTCTTTCTATTTGCTTGTATGATTACTGATACCATAAATAAAACAAAATTAATAATTTAGTTTGTTTTTCTTTTTTTTGTAGTTTTGCTGTAAACGCTAAATTTTGAAACGTCACGCTGGCTTCACCTAACAACACAGCACCGCCCGTGCTTTGGCGCGCGCGTCGTAAAGTGGGTAAGTTCATTAAAGCTACAATTATTATAATTATAAATAATAACAGTTAATAGATATTGTCATGTTTTAGTTTGTAAATAATGTAGTACGAGTGTGGTTACAAAAATATAGCGTCCTACCATACTGTCAATTCAAGAATTAACAAGTTTTTTCCATCATGCATAAATATACATGGTTTTGTTAAGATTGTGACAAAAATTTAATTTCTGTAAGAAATTAAAATTTTACAAAATGTCTAAATTTTAACAATCTTTTTTTAAAGAAATGAAACTCTTTCAAAAATTGGATATATATACATCTTTTATTAATTTTAAAACAAAAAATTTGAAACTGCACCTAAGCTAATGTAAACAAACCTGGCGCAGCATTTGGTATTCAAAAACATCAACAAAAATGTCCCTTTAAATTTTTTATCACTTCTATGATTTAGTTTCTCCTTCTGTGAAGTGCACTTCACTGTCCAATGACCACTGACTAAAAGTCAATCAATTTTACAACAAAAAAGTGTCAATAAACTGGCGTCAAGAATCTGTTGGGAGAAAAACTCAAGCATTTCTTTCATCAAAGAGTAAACTTCTAACAATGCCTCATTAGGAAGACCCCAAAAAAAGATATTCAATATTCTTTATGCGAATCTATCTAAAAGAAGGAACAGAAAAAAAAAATAACTTTGAGGAATGTCAACATGGGTCAATAATGATTTTTGGCCAATAGCCCATATGAACTATAAAAGGTCAGAAAACAA
>PGFW01020790.1:13270-31016 GCA_003123925.1 Haematobia irritans
TTATGCGAATCTATCTAAAAAGAAGGAACAGAAAAAAAAAATAACTTTGAGGAATGTCAACATGGGTCAATAATGATTTTTGGCCAATAGCCCATATGAACTATAAAAGGTCAGAAAACAATAATACGTCATAACGTTTTGGGATACTTAAATTCCTGGTTGAAAAACCTATCATTGCCAAGGTTAATGCCAACAACATTGTTGGCATCATAGTCTCAACCATAACAATAGCTATTCAATATACTTGCTATCATCAAAAGAAAAGTTAAAGGTTATTGGCCATCTTATTGCTATTCCTATAATGAACTAACATAATATGAACCAGAATAGGATGTAAGGAAATTTTCTCAATTCATTATCAATAAATTTGAAGCTAAGACAATTTGCCAAAATTTCATTTCTATAACAAATATTGTCAAAATTTTATTTCTACATGAAATTTTGTAAAAATTTCATTTCTATAAGAAATTTTGTAAAAATTTCATTTCCATAATAAATTTTTTAAAAATTTCATTTATATAAGGAATTTTATCAAAATTTCATTTTTATAAGAAATTTTATCAAAATTTCATTTTTATAAGAAATTTTATCAAAATTTCATTTTTAGAGGATTTTTCTCAATATTTAATTTCTATTAGAAATTTTGTCAAAATTTCATTTCTATAGGAAGCTTTGTAAGAATGTAATGTCTAGAGAGAAATTTTGCAAAACTTCAATTCCATAGGAAATTTTGTCAAAATTTGATTTCTATGGGAAATTCTCTCAAAATTTCATTTCTATAGGAAATCTTGTCAAAATTTAAATTAATTTAAAAGTTTTATTTTTATAGGAAATTTTGTCAAAATTTTATTTCTATAGGAAATTTTGTCAAAATTTCATTTATAGAGAAAAATTTTGTCAAATTTTCATTTTTATAGGAAATTTTGTCAAAATTTCATTTCTATAGGAAATTTTGTCAAAATTTCATTTCTATAGAAAATTTTGTCAAAATTTCATTTCTATAGGAAATTTTGTTTTCCAAAATTTTCATTTTATAGGAAAATTTTGTCAAAATTCATTTTCATAGAAATTTGTCAAAATTTATTTTTATAGGAAATTTTGTCAAAATTTTCATTTTATAGGAAATTTTGTCAAAATTTCATTTTTATAGGAAATTTTGTCAAAATTTTCATTTCTATAGGAAATTTTGTAAAAATATGATTTCTATGGGAAATTTTGTAAAAATTTGATTTCTATGTGAAATTCTATCAAAATTTCATTTCTATAGGAAATTTTGTCAAAATTTCATTTCTATAGGAAATTTTGTCAAAATTTCATTTCTATAGGAAATTTTGTCAAATTTTCATTTCTATAGAAATTTTGTCAAAATTTTATTTCTATAGGAAATTTTGTCAAAATTTAATTTTTATAGGAAATTTTGTCAAATTTTCATTTTCATAGGAAATTTTGTCAAATTTTCATTTTCATGGAAATTTTGTCAAAATCTAATTTTTATAGGAAATTTTGTCAAATTTACATTTCTAGTTAAGAAAATTTGTCAAAATTTTATATTTCTATAGGAAATAAGTCAAATTTTGCATTCAAAAAATTGTCAAATTTCATTTTAGCATTTGAAAAATAGATTTGTGTTGAAATTCGATTTCTCATGGGAAAATTTAAATTCATTCTATATATGTTGTGAAATATTTCATTCTCAAAGAAATTGTCATATCGATGTACAAGAGTTTTATTGATAATTAGAAATTTTGTAATTCTTCTATGTAGAAATTCTATCAACAAATTTCATTTCTATAGGAAATTTTGCTCAAAATTTCTATTTTTTAGGAAAATTTGTCAAATTTATTTCTATTAGAGAAAATTTTGTCAAAAATTGCATTTCTATTAGGAATTCTGTAAAAAATTCATTTCTAATACGGAAATTTTTAAATCTTTATTGCTATATCGAAATTTTGTCATTCTAATATTATTACGGAAATTTGTCAAAAATTTCATTTCTATACTGCGAACATTTGTAAGAATTTCATTTTCTAAGGAAATCATTTGTCAAAATTTCATTTTTAATAAGAAAATGTTTGTCAAAATTTATTTAGAATTATTTTTTTATAGGAAATTTTTGTGCAAATTATTTTAGAATTTTGTAATTAGTTTTAAAATAAAAAATTGCCAAAATTTCAATTTCTATAGGAAATTTTGTACAAATTTATTTCATGTCGTGTCTTTCAAAAAATTTATTGTTATAGAAAAATTTTTTCATGAAAATTTTTAATAAAAATTTATTATTTCTATGTGAAATTTGTAATTCCAAAGAGGATTGTTAAAATTTCTATTTAAGGAAATTTTTGTCAAAATTTAATTTCTATAGGAAATTTTGTCAAAATTTATTCTAATAGCATTTATAGAATATCTATAGATTTGTCAGAATTTCACATCTCATAGGAAGTTTTGTCAAAATGAATTTTTATGGATCTTCTTCAATTTAGGATTTTTTTTTTTTAAAAATTTTATTTCTATGGAAATTTTTATTATTTCTACTAAATTTTGTCAAATATTTCATTTCATAGAATAGAAATTTTGTCAATATTTTCATTTTCTTATGGAAATTATTGTCAAAATTTTCATTCTATAAAAGTTTTTGTGGCAAAAAAAATTCAAAATTTTTTAATAGAAATTTTTCTCAAAATTTTCATTTTATAGGAAATTTTGTCAAAATTATTTCGTAATAATATGGCAAAGTAATTTTTGAACTTTTGTCATCAAATTTCATTTTCATAGGAAATTTTGCTTCAAAAAATTTCATTTTTAAAAATTATTTCAAAATTTTCCAATTTCATTTCTATAGGAATTTTGTCAAAATTTTATATTTTATGGAAAATTGTGTCAAAATTCATTTCTATAGGATATTATTTTTTTAATATTTTTTTTATTTCATTTATGCGGAAATTTGTTATCAAAAATTTCTAATTCATGGGAATTTATGTAAATTTGATTTCATATTGTAATTTTCAATTTTATTCTATATTTGCAAAATTTTTGATTCTGAAAGAATTTCATTTCTATAAGGAAATTTTGTCCAAAAATTTCATCTAAGAAATTTTATCTTTTAATTTTTGGAATTGGCAATATTTTTAGAATTGATCAAAAATTCATTTCTAAAAAATACATTTTTCTATAGAATGAAAATGATTTCTGTGATCTTTCAAAATTTCATTTCTTGATAGAAAATTTTTCGTTCATTTATTAAAAATTTTATTTTATTAGGAAATTTCATTCTAGATTGTCAACAATTCTTTTAAATGTAATTTCATTCAAGGAAAATTTTTGTCAAATTTTCATTTCATAAAGGAAATTTTGCAATAATCATTGCAAATTTATCAATTTTTTCATAGGAAATTTTGTCAAAATCTAATTTTTATAGGAAATTTTGTGCAAATTTTCATTATTTTATAGGAATTTGTCAACATTTATTTTTTATTAGGAAATTTTTGTCAAAGATATTTCATTTTCTTATTAGGAAATTTTTGTCCTAAAATTTAATTTCAATGGGAAATTTTGTATAAAATTTATTTTCAATGGGCGAAATTTTGTTAAAATTTATTTCAATGGAAAAAAAAAAAAAAAAAAAAAAAAAAAAAAAAAAAAAAACTTTGTAAAAATTTGATTTTATGTGAAATTCTACTCAACAAACTTTTATTTTCTATAGGAAATTTTGTCAAAATTTCTTTCTATTAGGAAAATTTTGTCAAAATTTAATTTTTATAGGAAATTTTGTCAAATTTTCATTTTCATAGGGGAAATTTTGTCAAATTTTCCATTTCCATAGGAAAATTTTGCTCAAAATTTCATTTTCTTATAGAGGAAATTTTTGTCAAATTTTCATTTTTATTAGGAAATTTTGTCAAAATTTTATTTTTATAGGAACAATTTTGTCAAAATTTCATTCTCTATTAGCGAAATTTTGTTAAAATTCTATTTCAATGGGAAATTTTGCTTAAAATTTATTTCAATGGTGAAATTTTCTGTGCTTAAAATTGTATTTACTATGGCTGAAATTCTATCAAAATTTTATTTCCTATAGGAAATTTTGTCAAAATTCATTTCTATAGGAAAAATTTTGGTAAAAATTTCATTTCTATAGGAAATTTTGTCAAAATTTTATTTCTATAGGAAATTTTTTCAAAATTAATTTTTATTAGGAAATTTTTGTCAAATTTTCATTTCATCACGGAAATTTTGCAAAATTTTCATTTTCAATAGGAAAATTTTTGTCAAAATTTTCATTTATAGGAAATTTTGGTTCCAAATTATTCCATTTTTATAGGAAATTTTGTCAATTTTCTATTTTTATAGGAAATTTTGTTTAAAATTTTATTTTATATAGGAATTTTGTCAAAATTTTCATTTCTATAGGAAATTTTTGTTTTAAAATTTATTTCAATGGGAAATTTTGTTAAAATTTATTTCAATGGGAAATTTTGTAAAAATTTGATTTCTATGTGAAATTCTATCAAAATTTTATTTCTATAGGAAATTTTGTCAAAATTTCATTTCTATACGGAAAATTTTGTCCAAAATTTCTTTCTATAGGAAAAATTTTGTCAGAATTTCATTTTCCAATAGGCGAATTTTTTGTCAGAATTTTATTTTCTATAGGAAATTTTGTCAAATTTTCATTCTTCATTAGAAATTTTGTCAAATTTTCATTTTCATAGGAAATCTTTGTCAAAAATTTCATTTTCTATCAGGGAAATTTTTGTCAAAATTTCATTTTTATGGAAATTTTCGTCAAAATTTCTTTTATAGGAAATTTTGGCTCAAAAATTTCATTTTTATAGCGAAATTTGTCCAAATTGTCGTTTTTCATAGGATATTTTTGTCAAATTTTTCATTTTCATAGGAAATTTTTGTTCAAAAATTTCATTTTTATAGGAAATTTTGTCAAATTTTCATTTTTATAGCGAAATTTTGTCAAAATTTTATTTTTATGTGGAAATTTATGTCAAATTTCATTTCTATAGGAAAATTTTGTTAAAATTTATTCTCAATCGGGAAATTTTCGTTAAAAATTTATTTTCAATGAGAATTTTGTAAAAAATTTGATTTCTATGTGAAATTCTATCAAAATTTTATTCTCTATAGGAAATTTTGTTCAAAATTTCAATCTATAGGCGAATTTGTCAAAATCTTCATTTCTATAGGAAATTTATGTCAGAATTCACTTTTTGTATAGGAAAATTATGTCAGAAATTTGATTTCTATAGGGAAATTTTGTCAAAATTTCATTTTTGAATAGGGAAATTTTGTCAAAATTTCATTTTGATTTAGGAAAATTTTGTCAAAATTTCATTTTTATAGGAACATTTTGTCAAATATTCATTTTACAGGAAATGTTTGTCAAAATTTCATTTTTATAAGAAAATTTTGGTCAAATTTTATTTCATAGGAAATATGTCAAAATTTAGGTCTAATTTAGGAAATTTTGTCAAAATATTCACTTCTATAAGGAAAGTTGTACAAAAATTTCTATAGGAATTTTTTCGTTAAAATTCTGTATAGATTTAGATAGATTGAAATTCGAGTTCTCTGTGAAAATTCTTTACAAAATCTCATTTCTATAGGAAATGTTGTTCAACATTTCATATCCTATAAGGAGGTTTTGTGAAAAAATTTCATGTCTATAAGAAATTTTATCAAAATTTCATTTACATTGGAAATCTTTGTTTAAAATTACATTCTATAGGGAATTTTTTCAGTTAAATTTTTTCTATCGGGGAAACTTTTCTGTAAAAATTTTGATTTCGATAAATGAAATTCTCTTCAAAACTTCATTTCTTATAGGAAAATTTTGTCAAAATTTTCATTTAATTTTAAAAATTTTATTTTTATTGGAAAATTTGTCCAAAAATTTATTTCTATAGGAAACTTCTTATCAAAATTTTATTTTTATTTCTTATAGGAAATTTGTCAAATTTCTCACTTCTAAAATTTCACTTGTTAAAATTTATTTCAAATGGGAAATTCTTGTAAAAAATTTGATTACTATGTGAAATTCTATCAAAAATTTTAATTTTCTATAGGAAATTTTGTCAAAATATTAATTTCCTACAGGAAAATTTAGTCAAATTAATTTCTTTAGGAAATTTTTTCGCTCAAAAATTCATTTCTCTTAGGATCACTTTGTAACATTCTTTAATTATTATACTGAATTTTTTTAAAGATTTCTATTTCTATGGGAATTTTTTCAATATTTTCATTATTCTGATGGGAAAATGTTGTCAAAAATTTCATGTTCATATAAAGAGCTTTTGTGAAAAAAATCATTGTCTATAAGAAATTTATCAAAATTTAAATTTCTACTAGGAAAATTTTTTCAAAATTTTCTATAAGAAATTTTGTCAAAACCTCCATTTCTATAAGAAATTTTGCTTAAAATTCACATTTCTTATTTTCATTTCTAAATTTTGTTCACAATTTATGTCTATACATAAGTATTGGAAGAAAATCACTTTTTAATAAGAAATTTTGTCAAAATTTCATTGCAGCTAGGACAATTTTGTGTTATTTCCATTTCTGTAAGAATGGTTTGTCAAATTCTGATTTTTATAAGGAAATTTTGTCAGAATTTTATTTCTATAAAAAATTTGTTAAACTTGTTCATTTTGATAGGAAAATTGTCAAAATTTCATTTCCTAAACGGAAATTTTGTCAAAATTCTTATTTCTCTAATAGAAAATTTTGTGCAAACTTTCATTTCTACTAGAATTATTGTCAACATTCTCATTTAGTACAAGAACACGATTTATTAAAATCGCTCTTTCTGTACTATGACAACACAGACAATTTTTGCAATCAGTATGAATTCCCACATGGTCACACTCTAAGTCTTTAAGCTCTCACCCCTATCTCACAATATCGTCTAATAAAGAAATACATCATAAAAAGACAAAACAAGATGTTTGCCTTTCAGAATATGAACAGCGCAAACATTTGATTTTATAAATTTGGACTTGAAGTCCCTGTTAACGGTTTTTTTCATCTGTTACAAAAGTCAGTTTTTGATTATCGGTTCGCCTTACAAGTAAGTTAAGTTGTCCCGATTCAACGTGTTGGAAAACGACTATCCAGCCAAAAAACCAACAATCACTTGTCGGTAAAACCGCTCTTCATATCAGTTTGCAATGATGGTTCACAGAGTATAAACAGTCGCAAAGACATATAGAAGCGAAACCAAGCCCAACGAATAAGCCAATGCACTTTAAACTCAAAAAGGAAACACAAATGGCATTAGAGCTGTTTGCTTTAAGCGTTTTACAACCACCCATCTTAGCGTTATCAATGTATTAGTCGAACAAATCTCAACTTAATCCTTGTCATTATGTTCTGATGTTCATTTTTTTCGTCACTACAATGCCTTTCTCATTGTTGTCCACCTATATCTATTGTTTGGTCTTTGAAATGGTGAAGATTTCGTGATGTACACACTTCCTTCTTGAGGCCAAGTAAGAGATGAACGTAAGATTGCTGTGTGCGTGTATAATCTTGAAATGCGTTTTACAATTTTCTATTCCTTTCGGAATGCCATTGAAATCACTGTCTCGCTTCAAACTTAATTCGCCACTCCTGCTCTTACTCTGAGGAATGTCAACATGGGTCAATAATGATTTTTGGCCAATAGCCCATATGAACTATAAAAGGTCAGAAAACAATAATACGTCATAACGTTTTGGGATACTTAAATTCCTGGTTGAAAAACCTATCATTGCCAAGGTTAATGCCAACAACATTGTTGGCATCATAGTCTCAACCATAACAATAGCTATTCAATATACTTGCTATCATCAAAAGAAAAGTTAAGAAGGTTTATTAGGCCTCTTAATTTGCTTATTCGCGTATAATGAACATAACAATATATATGAAAAGCCAGAATAAGATTGTAAGGAAATTTTCCTCAAATTGTTCATTATCACTAGAATTTGAAGGGCTAAGACAATTGCCAAAATTTCATTTGTATACACAAATATGTGGCAAAATTTAAATGTTCTACATGAAATTTTGTAAAAATTTCATCTTCTATAGTAAATTTTGTAAAAATTTCATTTCTAATAATGAAATTTTCTAAAAATTTCATTTTATATAGGGAATTTTATCAAAAGAATGTTCATTTTCTATAAAGAAATTTTATCAATAATTCTCATTTTTGATAAGAAATTTATCGAAATAAATTTTTCTCAGTTTTGTAGAATGGATGTTTTTCTCAATATTTAAAATTTCTATTGAAGAAATTTTTGTCAAAATTTCATTTCATAAGGAAGGCTTGTGAAGTAATGTAATGTTCTAGAGGTTTTGACTTATTCGCATAGGAAATTTGATCAAAATGTGTTTTTGGGAAATTCTGCTACTTTCTTTCTTGGAAAATCTTGTCAAAATTTAATTAGTTTAAATGTTTTATTTTATAGGAATTTTTGTCACAAAATTTATTTCTATGGAAATAGTATATAGATAAAAAATTTCATTCTTTATAGAAATTTTGTCAATTTTCCATTTTTTTAATTAGGAATTTGGTCAACAATTTTTTTAGTAGGATTTTTTTTGTTAAATTTATTTCTAGGGAAATTTTGTTATTTGATTTCTGATGTGGAAATTATATAAAATTTTATTTCTATAAAAAATTTTGGTCACATTTCAATTTGCTATAAGAAATTTTATGTTGCAAAAATTTCAATTTCTATACACGGAAATTTTGTTATATTTATAATAGGGAAATTCTGTTTATTTTTTATGGATTTTGTCAATTTTTTTTAGGAAATTCTATTAAAAATTAGATAATTTCATAGGAAATGAGTTCAGTTGGCGCATTTATTGCTATCTCCCCTATAGGATGAACTAAGCATAATATGAACGCAGATATACGATGTGGAAATTTGCTCAATTCTTTTATTTGGAAAGCTAAGGAGCAATTTGCCAAGAATTTCATTTAGTTAGATTAGTTTGGTCAAAATTTGTAATTTCTGTGTTGTTTTCATTTCTATAAGAAAATTTTGTAAAATTTCAATTTCGTATATTTTTTTTTTTATTATATAAGAACTTTTATCAAAATTTTCTTTTATGATTTTAATCAAAAAATTTCCATTTTTAATAAGAATTATCAAAATTATTTTTTTTGGGATTTTTTCTCAAATATTTAATTTCTAGTTAGACAATTTTGCTCAAAATTGTCATTTCTATAGGACTTTGTAGAATGTTGTGGAGAAATTTGCAAACTCAATTCCATAGGAACAATTTTGTCAAAAATAGTGTATATATATATGGGAAATTCTTCTCCAAAATTTCATTTCTATAGGAAATGCTTTGTCAAAATTTAAATTAAATTTAAAGCTTTTAATTTTTATACGGAAATTTTGTCAAAATTTTATTTCTATAGGAAATTTTTGTCAAAATTTCCATTTTATTATAGAAGATTTGTGTCAATCTTTCATTTTTATAGAGAACAGTTTTGGTGCAAAATTTCAGTTTCTAGTATGGTAAATTTGTTAAGAATTATTTCTATGGAAATTTTGGTAAAAATTTTGATTTTTCTAATGTTGAAATTCATATCAAAATTTTAATTTCTATAAAAAAATTTTTTCAAACATTACCATTTCTATATGAAATTTTCTGACAAGAATTTCATTTCTATAGAAATTTTGTCACAAATTTATTTCTGAGCTGAAAATTTTACCTACTCGGAAATTTTCTGCAAAAATTTTATTTCTATAGGAAAATTTCTAATAAAATTTCATTTCTATGGAATATTTCTGTCAAAATTTAATTTCTAGTAGCGGCAAATTCTAAGAAAATTTCATTTCTTAGGAAATTTTTCAAAATTTTCATTTCTATTACGGAAATTTATTGTTCAGAAAATTTCATTCTATAAGAAAATTTTGTAAAATTTCTAATTTCTATAGGAGAATTTTCGTTCAAATTCATTCTATAATGAATTTTGTCAAAAATTTTCATTTCTATAGGCGGGAATTCTATTGTTAAAATAGTAGATTGATAGAATAGATAGATTTGATAGATTTGAAATTCGAGTTTTCTCTTGTTGTATTATATCTTCTTATATATTTCAATTTCTATGGATATGATGGTTGTCAATATTTTCATTTCTATTAGCCGGGGAAAATGTTGTCAAAATTTCATTGGTATCTATAAGGAGTTTTTTTTTTTTATCGAAATTAGTTAGAAATTTGTCAAAAAATTCAATTCGATGCGAAATTTTTGTCAAACAATTTCATTTTTATACGTGGAAATTTTGTCAAAAATTTCTTTTTTAAAACATACTGGAAATTGTTGTCAAATTTCATATCTATAAAGAAATTTTGTCAAAGAATTTATTTCTATAGGGAATTAGATCAAAATTTTATTTCTATAGGGAAATTTCTATAAAACTCTGTCAAATTCTATACAGGAGGTGCATATCGTTATTTTTCGAATATTACCACAGTACAAATTTTGTCAAAATTTCATGTTCATAATAGGAAGCCTTTGTAAGGAAGTTCAGTTTCTATAGGAAATTTTGCCAAAAAAAATTTAATTTTCTAAAGGAAGATTTTGTTAAAAAATGTAATTTTAAGAAAATTTTTTAATTTTTTGTATACGGAAATTGTTGTCAAATTTCATTTTCTATCTGCGGAAATTTCTGTCAAAATTTCATTATCTAAAAAACAATTTACCAAAATTTATTTCTATAGGAAATTTTGTAAAAAATTTGATTGCTCATTGTGAAATTCTTATCAAAATTTGCAATTCTTATAGAAAATTTTCTCGAAATTTCATTTAATTTTAAAATTTTATTTTATAGAAATTTTGTCAAAAATTTCATAAAGAGGAAATTGTCAAAAATTTCAATTTCTAAACGGAAATTTATGCAAAAATTTAATTTTTCTATAGGACGGAAATTTTGTCAAAAATTAATTTCTAAAGGGCAAATTTATCAAATTTCATTTCTATGGAAATTTTGTAAAAATGCAATTTTATTGATACTTTGTTAAGTCATTTTTAATTTTTTTATAAATTTTCTTTAAAAAAATTCATTTCTAAGGAAATTTTTTTTAAAAATTTTAATTCTATAGGAAATTTTGTAAAAATTTCATTCTAATAGAAATTTTCTAAAATTTCATTTCTATAGGAAATTTTGTAAAATTTCATTCTATAAGGAAATTTTGTAAAAAATTTCATTCTATAGGAAATTTTCATCAAACATTTATTTCTATAGGACAATTTTTGTCAAATTTTATTTCTATAATTGGAAAGAAATATTTAATTATCTGTTTCAAAACTTTTTTCATATTTCTATAAATTTTGTCAAAATTTCAATTTCTATAGGAAAATTTTTTCAAAATTTCATTTCTATATGGATAGGGGCGTAAATTTTTCTGATGTCCATTCTATATAAATTTTTATTTTTTTATTTGAAATTTCTATTCTATAGTGGAAATTTTATAAAATTTCATTTCTATGAATTTTTTCAAAATTTAATCACCGCTTATTCCTGAAGATCGCCTTCGCCGTCGCTTTGGTCGGCTTTTCCCTCTGTCGCCACTAAATTGGTATTCCGTTCGTCGATATATTCTGCTATCAGAAGAAAATCGGTATTCGCTGGTTGTCGCTTTTTGTCGGCTTTAATATACCAAGGCGACAGAGTTTAGTGTTTAATTTTGAAAGAAGTTTTTAGACTTTATTAAGTCGAAACGAGTTGAAAAATAAATTTAAAAAATAGAAATTGGTAAGAGGTAATGTGACTAATCTTTCAAAACATTACAATAAAAATGGGAAAAAATCAGTAAAGTATATATAGGCAGTTATGGTCATAGCATTAACTATCATAGAAAATAAGCACTGTACAATTAATAAGTAAAAGTGTTGATTTTCAATTCATTTATTTTTTATTAGAAAACCCTTCAATGGCGCAAATGTAATTTTGATTTAGGGCACCAAAACTTAGAGTATAACAAAATGTGTCCTTCACGAAACTTGTGAAATGGATCCTTGGGCACATAAGTGTCAACGTCGTTCCAATTGTATATATGCCGATGTGTTGTTATTGTCGGCTAATGTATGAATATCTAAAATCATATTCGCGCCGAGTCAAATTTATTCAATATTAATTTTGATTTTGCCAAGTCAAAATTGGATTAGCTAACAATATAGCATTTTAAAGCGCAAATAGATTAAAAATTCAGTTTTGTATATATCAAAACTGATTGTTTTCT
This sequence comes from Haematobia irritans, assembly GCA_003123925.1. NCBI lineage: Eukaryota > Metazoa > Arthropoda > Insecta > Diptera > Muscidae > Haematobia > Haematobia irritans. Next base: position 25,519 of record PGFW01020790.1, read on the forward strand.
TTCATGATTGATCTTATGGCGCAATTGATACTCAGCGTCGTCTCCATTTTTTATAGTTTCGGAAGCTTATTTACTGTCCTTGACATATATATCCACATTTTTCCGCGCGCCGTCCAATATAAACATTTTTCTTGATTTGCGAGCATAGAACATTGCGTCGGAAATAAAATTTTTAAACGACGGGGGCAAGAAAATTAAAAATTAATTTTTTCACATCAGCCTGATATGTTTATCTAGTGATATCGGCCTTTTATTTACCGAGTAATTGTAATTGGTGAGCAAAAAGTAATCGTCGTAGTCGCACGTCGCGTCACTTCACAGGAAATAACCAATTTGAATGAGCGAGAGACTTTTAAAAAGCGACAGATGACAAAAAGCTGACGGCGAGAGCGGTGGAAGACTATCAGGAAATAAGGGTGAATTTCTATAAGAAGGATTTTGTCAACAAATTTCAATTTCTATAGGAAATTTGTCCAAAAATGTTCATGTTCTATAGGAAATTTTGTCAAACAAATTTCATTTTCTATTTTCCAAATTTCTTAATTTTGCTTTAAAATTTATTTCTATAAGCAAAATATGGCAAAAATTAATTTTTATAGCAAATTTTGTCAAAATTCAATTGCACTAGGAATTTTTGTCCTTTGAATTTCCATTTATATAAGAAATTTGTCAATAATTTGATTTCTATAGGAATTTTGTAAAATTTTTATTTCTAATAGGAAATTTTGTCAATATTTTTTATTTCTATAGAAAAATTTTGTCAAAGTATTTTATTTCAAGAAATTCAAAAATTTAGAAATTTTCAATATTATTAGAAAGATTTTGTCAACAATTTTTCATTTAAATACAAGAAAATTGTAATTAAAATGCTCATTTATATACTGATGACAAACAGAGGACATTTTTCGCAAATCGGTATGAATTACCAATGGTCACTCTATGTCTTTAACTCTCACCTATCTCACAATATCGTCAAAATAAAAAAAAACATCATAAAAAGGCAAACAAAAATGTTTGCCTTTCAGATATGAAGCAGGCAACTTTGATTTTTATCAAATTTGACATGAAGTCCCTGTTAACAGGTCATTGTTAACGAAAAAGTTAGTTTTTGATATGGTTACGCTTACAAGAAGTTAATTGGCCCGCTTTCCAGCTGTTGGAAAACCGAAGCTATCCACAAAACAATCAATACACTTGTGTAAACCCACTGTCATTCAATTGCAAATGGTCACGGAAGTATAAAAGTCGCCAACAAGACGTATAGAGGAAAACAACCAACATAAGGCAATGAAACCTTTAAACTCATAAAAGGAAACAATGCATTAGAGCTGTTGCTTTAAGTTTTACACTACCCATCTTAGCGTTATCAATTTGTTTGTCGAACAAATCTCAAACTTAATGCCTGTGTCATTTGTTCTGATGTGCATTTTTATTCCGTCCAACTAAATCTTTCTCATAATGTCCCATTTATTCTTTTGTTTCGTCTTTGAATATAGTGAGATTTCGTGTTGTACACACTTTCTTTTCTTAGGAGTAAGAGATGGAGGTTAGATGCTGCTGTGCGTGTATCAATCTTTGAAAATGCGTTTTAACAATTTTCTATCCTTTCGGAAATGGCCATTAAATATCACTGTCTCTCGCGTCAAGCTAAATTCTAAAAACTGTACAAGGATATTTACAAAGGAATTGGAGTGTTGCGCTTGTGATTGGTTAGATGACACTTTTGGATGAAAACAAGTTTTGAATAATGATGGAAAAGAAACAACCTTTAACAAATATTGTTATATAGTGATGATTCAAAAACATCATTTGATTTTATAAAAAAAGTGGTTCCTTAAGAAAGAGAAATAATTGACAACAATTTCCTATAGATGAAATTTAGAGATAAAAATTTTTTTTACAGAAAATTAAATTTATTTTAAAATTCTTAGCAGAAATGAAATTTTGACAAAATTTCGCTACAGAATATGAAATTTTGACCAAAATTTCTGTATAGAATTCTAAAAGTTTGACAATAGATTTTTGTTATAGATATGACCATTCTGGAAAAATTTGCTAATAGAATGAAATTTTGAGCAAATTTTCCATGGTCCAATGTAAAAATTTGACAAAAATTTTTTGAAAATGAATTGAACAAAATTTTCGCTATTAGAAATTATATTTCCGAAGCAAAAATTGTTCCCAATAGGAATGAAAGTTTAAACAAATTTCATATAGTTAAGAAAATTTTTGATAAAAATTGGCTTTAAAAAGTGAAAATTTAGCAGAAATATTTCCGTATAGAAATAAAAAATTTGAACAAATTTTCCTAATAGAAATGAAATGTTTGACTAAATTTTCTATAGAAATGGAAATTTTAGGCAAAATTTTCGCATGCCAATGAAAAATTGACAAAAATGTTCTATACGAAATGAAATTTTGGGCAAAATGCATATTTGACAATAAATTTTCCGATGTCAATGAAGATTATTATTGGAAAAATTTCCGCATAGAAAAGAAATGTTGAGACAAAAAATTTCATTTGAAAATGAATTTTTGATAAAATTTCCTATAGAAATTAAAGTTTCGACAAAAATTTCCAATAGGAAAGAAATGTTAACAAAATTTCATATAGAAAAGTAATTTTGGCAAGCAAATTCCTTTAAAAATAAAATTTGGCAGAAATTTACTACAGAAATTAAATTTTTACAAAATTTTCTATAAGAAAATTAAATTTCGTCATTTTATAGCAAAAAGAAAATTTTGACAAAAATTCCTGTTAAAAAAATAAAATGTGACAGAATTTTACTATATGAAATGAAATTTTGCAAAATTTGGCTGTGGAAATGAAATTTTGACAAAAATTTCCTATGTCAATGAACAATTTGAGTCACATTTTCCTAATGAAAATTTCATTTTCAAAGCAATTTTGTCAAAATGTACAAAAAATTTCCTTGAAAATGAAATTTTGACAAAATTTCCTATAGAAATTAAATTTTAAAAGATTTCCCATAGAAATTAAATTTTAATAAAATTTCGTAAAGAAATTAAATTTTGACAAAATTTCCTACAGAAATGAAAGTTTGAAAAAATTTCCTATAGGAACGAAATTTTGATAAAATATCTATAAAAATGTAATTTTGATAAAATATCTATATAAATGTAATTTTGACAAAAAAATCTTATAGAAATGAAAATTTAAGCAAAATTTCCTATAAGAAAATGTAAATTTTTGACAAAAATTTTACTATAAGAAACGCAAATTTTGGGCAAAATTTTTCTATATTCAATTTGGTCGACAATTTACTATTGAATTGAAAGTTTGACCACATTCCTATAGAAATGAAGTCTTGACAAAATTCCTGCAAGAAATGAAATTTTGAGCAAAAATATTCTATAGAAATGAAATTTGTGACATGAAAATTGCCTATAGAAATGAATTTTTTTTAGACAAAATTTCCGCATAGACAGTAGAAATTTTGAACAATTTCCTAATAGGAATCGAAACTTTTGACATGAATTTCCTCCTAGAAACTAAATTTTGAGCGAAAATTTCCTATAATACGAAATGAAATTTTTGATCAAAGTTTCCTATAGAAAATGAATATTTGGCTAAATTTCCTATAAAAAATAAATTTGAGACAATGTCGCGATAGAAATGAAATTGTTGACAAAAATTTCGCTATAGAAACGAATATTTGACAAAAATTCCTAAAAAATGAAATTTTGACCAAATTTCCTATAGAAAAGAGATATTTTGACAAAATTCCTTAGAAATGAATATTTGAAAAAAAAAAATCCATAAAAATTAAATTTTGACAATTTCCTATAGAAAGAATAATTTGACAAAATTTCCTATAGAAATGAAATTTTGACAAAATTTCCTATAGAAATGAAATTTTGAAGAAAATTTCGCTATAGAAATGAAATTTTCGAGCAAAATTTCCTATAGAAATGAAATTTTGAAAAAATTTCCTATAGAAATGAAATTTTGACAAAATTTCCTATAGAAATGAAATTTTGACAAAATTTCCTATAGAAATGAAATATTTGGCTAAATTTCCTATAAAAATGAAATTTTGACACAATTTCCTATAGAAATGAAATTTTGACAAAAATTCCTATAGAAATGAAATTTTGACAAAAATTTCCTATAGAAATGAATTTTGAGAAAATTTCGTATAGGGGGAATTTCTAAAAAATACCAAATTTTTTTTGAAATATATTTTCCGATAGTGAAATTGAAAATTTTCCCTGTAGAAATTTAAATTTTTCGACAAATTTCCTATGGAATCGAATTTTTGACAAAAATTTCCTATCAGAAATCGACATGTTTTGATATAATTTCGGCTATAAAAAGGAAAGTTTTGACAAAATTTTACTAATAGAAATGAAATGTTGACAAAATTTCCTAATAGAAACATGAATATTTGGACAAAATTTCCTAATAAAAATGAAATTTTGAACACAATTTCCTATAGAAATGGAAATTTTGACAAAATGAAAAATCTTTGAGCAAAATTTCCTAAATAGAGAATGAAATTTTGAACTAAAATTTCCTATACGAAATGAAATTTGACAAAATTTGCCCACAGAAAAGGGAATTTTGACAAAATTTCCTATAGAAATGAATACTTGGCTAAATTTCCTATAAAAATGAAATTTTAACACATATTTCCTAATAGCAAAATGTGAAATTTTGACAAAAATTTCCTAATGAGAAATTGAAATTTTGAGTCAAAAATTTCCTATAGAAATGAAATTTTGAAACAATAATTTCCTTATAGAAATTGATAATTTTGACAGAAATTCCGCACAGTAAAGGAAAATTTTGTAGCAAAAAATTTGCCTATGAGAAACTGAATACTTTGGCTAAATTTGCCTAATAAAAATGAATATTTTAACTACAAATTCTATGAGAAATTGAAATTTTGACACTAAAATTCTAATAGAGAATGAAATTTTTTGACACAAATTCCTATAGAAATGGAATTTTGATGACAAAAATTTCGTATTATGAATTTCCTATAAAAGGAATTTTGAGCTGGCAATTTCGGCCTATATATTAATGAAATTTTTCGCTGTAGAATTTAAATTTTGACAAAATTTCGCTATGGAAATGAATTTTTGACAGAAATTTCGCGTATAGAGAATGAAAGTTTTGATATAATTCTCCTAATAAAAAGTGAAAATTTTGAGCCAAAGTTTCCTATAGAAATGAAAAATTTTGACAAAAATTTTCCTATAGAAATGAATTTTGAAAAAATTTCCGCATAAAAATGAAATTGTGTTCTTAATTTCCTTATATATAATGAAAATGTTAGCCAAAAATTTCCTATAGAAAGCGAATATTTGACTAAAATTTGCTTTAAGAAATGAAAGTTTTGCCAACTTCCTAATAGAGATGAATTTTTGACAAAATTTCCTATACAAATGAAATATTGAAATTTTGATCACCGCGTCAGCAAAACTTCGCAGCTGGAAAGCAAATTATATTTACACATATGTTGAATTACGTG
>PGFW01020795.1:21001-34321 GCA_003123925.1 Haematobia irritans
AAATTATGCGGCTATGTGTGTTATTCAACTTCCAGGAAAAAAGTTTTTTTATATTTGTTCTTTTGGGGGAATGTTTCACATACCGCTATTCACTAGAATTGTGTTTACACAATCAACAACCATTATCTGAATAAACCGATATTGCTACGAATATCCTGTTATCAAACATATTGGCTGGAACCTCGTTTAAAATGCATGAACTCATTAAGCCAAAACAGTAAAGGGTTCAATTATAACACCTCTTATCAGTCAAACATGTTGTATAGACAAACTCCAAATTTCAACTATGCATGTACGTGTGTTCGTGTTGGGGTTTGTGAGTATAGCCCCTCTTAAATGTAAACAAACATTTACTACCTCATAGATCTAGTCAGCCGATCTATCTAACGACAACAACATCATCAAAGCAGTTAGCTCACTGTGATGCATGCTTTCAATATGCCGAATGACGACAATTGCCATTATAAAAAAATCAACAAACCAAATATGTTTGAGAAGTTTGGTATTTCTGAGTTGTGGAAAGTGGGGAGCTGATTTTGGGTGTTTAGTAGTGTAAGAAATGTGCATGGTGCGCCTGTGTGTGTCGATGTGTACAAATAATTCTCTGGCTAGGGTCGGGATAACCACAGCTGCTATCTATAGTTTGGGCGGTCTGTGCTTGCTTGTTGCAGTACGTAGGTACTCCAGTTGAGGTGAATAGACGTCGCGAGTCTCCACTTCTCTCTATTGGTATATACATCAACAAAATAAATAAAAACATGCGCGAAAGCAAAACCAAACAAATGCACCGACAACGGCACCAACACAACTCAAAACAAAATCAACAAAACTCCATGAAAAGGCAAGCATAAAAAGTAAACAAGAAACATGCAAAGAATGAAGAATAAACTTATAAAGCCAAAGGGCAGAAACAGAAAATAAATAACCAACAAAAAGAAAAACATTGAAGTACAAGAAGCAAGTGAAGGCAAATAGAAAAGCCAACGAACGCATTGAATGCGCAGTGCGAGTGCAAAAACAAAATAAAAAAAATACAAAACCAAAAGAAATGAACCGACCCCAAACTCCTGGACAGACAGATACGACGGCGTTGAATATGAGAGAAAACAAGTTAAAGAATAATCAATTCCCTTTGGAAGCAAGAATACAAAAATTCTCACAGGGTTTATTGGCGTTGGATAATCGCACTGCCAATGAGCGAAAGAGACATAAATATACGAACGTTGTCGCATTTGCTGTGCGGCGCTTTTTTATACCAAAAACAGTAACAGACAAGTGGTGGACTAACGCGCGGCGGAGAGGAGTTAATGCGTCACACATTGTTGCCAGATCTGATAAATTATTGTCATTGCATTATTACAAATACAAATAAATTACATAGACTATTTTTAGGCAGATAAGAGAAAAATTTTCCATGTTAGAGTGGATATATTTTACTTTCTGTTTAGGAAAAAATATATAATTTATTAAAAAAAAATACATATTAAATTAAGACAAACTTTAAAATGCAATATTAACATAAATATTATCCATTTTCTATAACGCAATTTTAGTAAGATATTTAATGTAGTTTGAATTAGATAATTAATTATAACATTTATAGAAACTTCGTTACTCAGTACAATATCATTTATTAAATTGAAGGCAGTTAATAATCCAATTAATCTTAAATTATATATATTCACTCATTTTAAGTCATTTAGCTAAGATTAATTATAATGTTATTTGATTTAGATAATCTGTATGCTGAACCAATTTGTAACTATTACACATTTGGATTCACATTTTTTCACTATTCCCTTTATTTAAAGTAATCAGATACGCTGGTTTAGTTATAGTGAAGTGAGTTTCTGGTTTTGTTTGGTTGATTGGTCCCTTAGGTAATTGCAAAAAATTCTTTATGCTTTGCACGCTTCTACATATAGAAGGGTATCTTGTTGAAGAGCTTGAAACTTTTTTTAAAAAAAACGCATAAAATTTGCAAATCTCATCGGTCTGTTATTTGGAACGTTAGATTGGTCATGGACATTACTTTTTGAAGATAATTTCATTAAATGTTGACCGCGGCTGCGTCTTAGGTGGTCCCATTCGGAAAGTGCAATTTTGGGCAACTTTTTCGGGCATTTCGGCCGGAATAGCCCGAATTTCTTCGGAAATGTTGTTTCCAAAGCTGGAATAGTTGCTGGCTTATTTCTTAGTACTTTAGACTGGACGTAGGCCCACAAAAAATAGTCTAAAGGCGTCAAATGCGATGATCTGGTGGCCAACTTACCGGTCTTTCTTGAGGATGAATTGTTCTCCGAAGTTTCCCTCAAAATATGCCATAGAATCGCGAGCTGCTGTGCCATGTAGCGCCTCTGTTGAAAGCCACATGTCAACCAAGTTCAGTTCTCCATTTTTGGCAACAAAAGTGTTTGTTAGTAGCATCGAACGATAGCGACGCCATTCTCACCGTACAGTTGGCGCTCCACAGCATTCTCTTGAAAAAATGACGCCCAATGTTGCCACCAGCGTACAAACACCAAACAGTTCATTTTTCGGGATCATGGGCGATTCTTGAACGCTTTCTGGTTGCTCTTCACTCCAATGCGGCCATTTGCTTATTTACGTAGCCATTCAACCCAGAAATTGAAGCCTCATCGGTAACAAATTTTGCGATAAAAAAGCGGATTTTCTGCCAACTTTTCTAGCCGATTCACTGAATTCGACGTTGTGGCAGATCGTATCTATTCATGATGAACTGTCAAAGCATACTGACATCTTCTCTTTGACATAGTTGAATCCCACGTGAGTCTGCAGACAATACCCTAATGCATGGAAATCCCTAACCCAAAAATCACCCGTGTAGTTACTTTATTGGTTATTAAAAGAGTGGTATGTGCGCCCTGGGACACGAGGAGCACGACTACACCGTGTGTATTTAGATTGGGTATCTTAATATCATGGAGCCGTACGCCACCATGGATGAGTGAGACAGTTATGGATCTACATATCGATTATATGTCACTATTAATGGAGTAACGACAGTGATGCAGAGAATTTGAAATGACTATTGGTCCCTGTATGAGTCCTCTGTGCGTTGATCGCCTCCTCCTGCGGGTGTGCTGTGGACGAGGAGCGCGGTTCAAAACACGCCCCAGTTCACGTCTCCGATGCTGGTGCACATCACTGTCGTTACTCGATTAATGTGCCTGACGTTATCTGACTCGTGAGCAGGTATGTCTACCGTCGATACCTGGCATGTCGAGTGGTAGCGCTCGTTTTCAGTTTAATTACAGCTGTGTGGTCTTGTGCAGGCGTGTGGCTCCGAAGCGCGCGATGCCACTATAAGTTTCTTGTGCAATGGCAAAGAGGTCAGTGATTAGCACTTACGTAACATCTGTGCATTTCTCGTTGAGGTTAGGTTTTTCGGACCTGTGCTTAGTATTTGACAGGATCCGTCGGGGATTTCAGACCATGTGTCCAAAGACGAAGTGCTCAGTATTGTTGACAGCTTTTCACTCATTGAATAGACTTACGACTCTCGCCACCAAGGTTCGATATTTCGGGAACTGCGGCCCTGAGGCAAGACGTGGCACGAGAACTCCGTCTTGTCTCTTATCTGACAGTAATTTTTGTTCACGAGGCTCATTTCTTGTGGAGATGGTACGGTCTAGAATACACGCGTGGAGCACAAATTGCCGGCATTTGAGGGGTGAAGAGCAACAGAGCCGTTCTGATGAGCTGTCCATCTCATCTCCTGACACAGCACTTCGAGGTTGGTGTGGCGTGCGGTGTGGGTTGCCGTGGTTGGCGCGGGCCGGATGCGCTCCTGCGGCCTGCGGCCGGGGCGCCGTCGCGGGCGCTGCGCGGCTGGCGGCTGGCGCTGGCCCGGGGCCGGCGCTGCCGGGCGTTCCGCGGGCGGGCGGTGGCTGGCCTCCCAGTTGTGGACGTCGCTGCGTTGTTCAAAGGCTGCCTGGGTTGGATGCGCAATTTACAGTGAATGGCGATCGCGTACTCGTAGAGCTAACAAAACTTTTTGTTGCAAAAATTGAAGAACTGACCGTTGGTTGAGCATGTGTTTCAGACAAGATGCGCTACGCATGGCCACAGCTTCGCGATTTCTATGGGGGCCATTTTGAGGGAAAACTTCGGAGACAAAATTCGTCTCAAGAAATGGACCTGTATTTGGCCACCGAAGATCATGCGACTCTTGACCCTTTGACATTTTTTGTGGGGCTACGTTCATTCTACAAGCTTACAGGGAAAATAAGCCCGAACTACAGTATTCTCAGCTTTGGAAGACACATTCCGAAGAAATTCGGGCCTTTCGGCCGAAATGCTCGAAAAGAGTTGCCCAAAATTGGACTTCCAATGACACCTACGACTCAGCGCGGGTCACATTTAAATGAAATGTTATCTTCAAAATTAATTTCATGAACCGAGACTCTAAACTTTTTCAAATAAAGAACCGATGGAATTTTGCAAATTATGCGTTTTTTTTGTTTAAAAAGTTATCAAGTCTTAACAATCCATTGCCATTTGTATTATGTAGTCTTTTTGTCTCCCCTTGGATAAACGATATTATTACTGGAGTAGACATTTGAATAGGTTCATGATAGTTCTCAGGATGTAGTCCATTACAAATTAGATTTCGCAAACATAAATTCATTTATTTAGGATTTAGTTTAATTTTTAATTGAAGAACTAAAAATGAGTAGCATTGAGGTGTTCATTGTTCTGAGAAATATGTTGGCGTAATAAAAACGAGTATATAATAATTTCCTAATTTTTAGAACCGGTGGTTAGAGGGTTAAGAGGGATTACTTTTGCTAAGCACATACTTCATCTCTTTATTATATAATTCAAAGAATTCCCATAACCGGTTAATACTCTACGAATAAGAGTTGAAAACGAATTGTTTGAAATAACAAGTGTAAAAAAAGTACAAATGGTACAAAACCAGTTAAACAATATTATGCAATGAATAATTCTTAATACCTCTTCTAATAAATCATTAAAAACAAAACCATTATTAGGTTATGTCAAATTTAAAATAAATTGCAAATTTGGGGACAAAAAAACCTTATGCACTTTAACCACAACAATTTCAATTCATTAGACAAATCTTGACTTTAGTTGTTAAAAGTGTGGAAATTTTGCAACTTTTTGAATTCTTTTCGTTGAATATTATATTTGTGAGAAATTTTCCCTATTCTACCTTATTATCAGGACATATTCAATGCCTAAAAGTATGCAAAGAAATTTTTCAAAATATGGGCTCTCGATGAAAAAAGAGATCAATGAGATGATGAGGATCTAAATTTAAATATATTTTTTTTAATTCCTTATATCACTGATATAAATGCGTGTAATTCTTACTTTTATTATATGGAAGCTTTTTTAACCCTGGACAGTCATCTTCGTCAAAATGACGAACGCATAATATTTCATATTTTCGATTTAAAATGGCATTTTGGTCGATTGGAACGAACCAAATTTAAGTATGGAAAAAACAACAAGTTTTATGAATTTTTGTCCTTATACTAATAAAATACAAATTGAATTAGGAAAAATTCAACTCAATTTTGTTCTCATTTTTGCTGCACGGGATGCAAATTATTAGCGTCTGAAAAAGCCGTAGTCAAAATGACGAAGGATGACGTTAGTGTACCAAAAATAAGGATGACTTTCCCAAGGGTTTAAATGAGTATGCCACATATTTTAATAAGGGTGACACTTTTTGTGCCACTGTTTATATCAGAATTTCCCCTGCTGATATGGCGAAAAAAAAATCATCTGCTCATGTCACTATATACCCTAAAACTGAGGGCAAGAATACGACAGTCATACAGACAAATATCGCCATACGTACTTGCTTTGTTTAAGAACTTGAGTAAAATTTTGCAAAACAAACAAATAACATTTAATGGCAATATCTTTTTTCTTCACATGAGGTGAACAAAGATCGAACAAATTACGTTCCCATAAAGCTATGTATTTTATTCCAAAGTAAAGTTGAGGCGTCGATGTCTTTGATAGAGTAAACTATCGGTGCAAGGATATATCTGATTGGAAAAGTTTACACTTTCGCTAGCAACAGTCTTCTCTAGCCAACTATAAGATTCACTAATATATTTTTGACGCAGAGTAACATAAAAATATTTACTCATAGGTCAACCATGAAACATCTGTAAGCGAAAAACAAAACTTACGACTATCAATTGCTCTGGGCCACAAAGTTTTCAAATATGAGGCAAGGAGCAGATGACGCGCAATGGCAATGCTCTTTTTCTGTATTCTTACTAAAAGCGGTCAGCTAAAGATAACAGTTACTCTATTGGTTTATAGTGCGGTGAGACCGCCCTTTTAATATAAGTATTATTTTTATATTGAAAAACGCGCGCACGCGAAACGAAACCATTGTTGTTAAAAGGTGTAGAACAGATTCTGAAATATAAAGATCGTATTTTGCTACTATCATACAACAGATAGAAAGGCAGCAGTTCAAAGTAGGTAGCCTATTCTCCTTATAAACACTACATACCACAATCCAAAATGTCTTCTCACAGAGGCTATAGCGCTAGGATGAGTTGACGTTTCACCTTAACTAAGCAGGACTTAGGTCTCTTTATAAAGACTCGCAATAACTTAACACTTAAGTAGCCAAGAATATAGAATATTGATACAAATAACGTTCACTCAATCAAGAAATCCAAGCAGCGTCTCCTTAGCACGGCCATATTGAGCAAAGTAACAGAATAATCGAGCATGAGGTTTATTGTGGATGTAAATTCGATCAATCCTAGACTTAACAGCAATAGATAAATTAATAGACTATAAAAAAAATAGACGTGTCATAAGGCAAACTTAGCTTAAACTATAATACATGCGAGACTTATGTTATATTAAACAAACTACTTCCCAGGAAACTAATATAGTAATATTTTGCTTATCTCTTTATTCTTAATATTTGCTTCTTTGCGGGGAAAGATGTGGCGTTAAAATCCATACACGCTATTCCAACTAGAATTGTGTATTACACAAGTCAACAACCCATTATCCTGAATAAACGCATATTGCTAGCACTATTCCTGTACTTAAGTCATATACATTATTGGCTGGAAAGCCTCGTTTAAAATGCATTGAACTCATTATAAGCGCAACAAAACAGTTAAAAGATATCAATTTATTCTTCAACATTGCGTTTTATCAGTCAAACTATTGGTTGTAATTGGCATCTTATACTCTCCACAAATATTGCAATCAATACCATTGAGCAATGCACAAAATGATGGTAATAGTAAAATATTAAAGAGCCATATGAGGGGTTTTAGTAGAGGTATTATATTGCGCCTCATGAAAATATATGTAAACAAAAAACAATATAAACTAACCTCAATCAATTTAGTTCAGATTCGTCTTCGATCTATCTAACGAACTATCTACCTTATCAGCGAAAAAGTTCAGTTAGCCTTCACTGTGTTGCATGGTGCATGCTTTCCTTTCAATATGAGTGTTCTTAACAGGAAGAATGACGACAACACTTGCGCAATTATTATGAGGTTTAAAAAACAGATCCATAAACCTAAAAATAATGATTTAGGATGATTAGGTATTGTATCAATTCTCTGAGTTGGTGAGTTAAGTGGTAGGTATGATTGTTGGTGTCTAGATAACGTGACATGCGAAGCGTAAAGGAGAGAAGCGATGCAGTTGTGTGCGCTCTTCGTTTGTCGTCTGATGGAGATAAACAAATAAAAGATTTCGCTACTGCATATTGTGGTCACGGGGAGATATACCACACGAGCTGCTCATTTCTGATAAGTTTGGGGGTCTGTGCTTGCTGATTGCTTGCAGAAACGTTTAGTACTTGTCACAGTTGAAGTGAGAATAGAGGTGCGCGAGTCTCTCCGACCTTGCTCTCTATGGTATATAGCTAGTGTAACAAGCAATAATAAAAACAAAACATGCGAAAAAGCCAGAAAACCAAAACAAAATGCACGACGCAAAACGGCACGCCGAAGCATAAAGTGACGATGGTCTACCGCCGACTCAAAACAAATCAAACAACAAATCCCATAGAAAAGGCAAGCATAAAAAGTAAACAAGAAAACATGCAAAGAATGAAGAATAAAGCATTAATAAAGACCAAAGGCGAAAAACAGAAAATAAATAACCAACAAAAAAAGAAAGAACATTGAAGTACCAAGAAGCAAGTGAAGGCAAATAGAAAAAGCCAACGAACGCATTGAATGCAGCAGTGCGAGTGCAAAAACAAAATAAAAAAAAATACAAAACCAAAAGAAATGAACCAGACCACAAATCCTGGACAGACAGATACGAACGGCGTTGAATATGAAGAAAACAAGTGTAAACGAATAAATCAATTCCTTTGGAAGCCAAGAATACAAATAATTCTCACAGGGTTTATTGGCGTTGATAATCCGCACTTGCCAATGAGCGAAGAGACAAAATATTACGAACGTTTGTCGCATTTGCTGTGCGCGCGTTTTTTTATAACCAAAAACAGTAACAAAGCAATGAGTCTCACCACCGATGCGGGAGAAGAGTTAAATTGGCGTCACCAACATTGTTGCCAGATCTGATAAATTATTGTCATTGCATTAATTACAAATACAAATAAATTACAATAGACTATTTTTAGTGCAGATAAGAGAAAAATTTTCCATGTTAGAGATGATCATATTTTACGTTTCTGTTTAGGAAAAAATATATAATTTAATTAAAAAAAACAATAATCATTTATTAAATTAAGACAAATTAAATCCAATTAATTTAAATGAATTATATTCAATATTGTATTAACGCAATTTTAGCTAAGATAATTTAATGTAGTTTGAATTTAGATAATTTAATATAACATTTTATAGAAACTTCGTTACTCAGACAATATCATTTATTAAATTAAGGCAAATTAAATCCAATTAATTTAAATTAATTATATTCAATATTGTATTAACGCAATTTTAGCAAAATTGTAGAAAACAGAAATGTACTTTTTTTGGAATATGTGAATGGAACAAATCAGGAGCTTTAAGACTTGCATTAAAGATAAATTTAATATGCTAGATTCTTGAATTTTAGATTATTATATATAAAGAATGAGCATTGCTTATTACAATATTTAAAAAAAAATAGAGGTAAATAACTTCACTGTGGTGAAGGTACCGAGTTATATGGGAAAAGTAGCAAAATATTTATTTCCTACTTTTCAAAACTATTGTATTTTAAAATGTTTAAATAATTCAATGTGAATGTACTACTATTAAAGTTTCATAAGTAGGAAGTGATTTCTGGTTATGCTGGTTTGCATGATTGCGTTTATTTTTAGACTTTTCCTCTTTAGGGTAAATGCATAAAAAAATTCTTTGTATAATTTCTAGGTCATTAGGCTCTAACATATAATAGGGTTATTGCTATTTAAATAGTTTGATTAAACATTTATTTAAAAAAAAAAACACGCATATTAAAATTTGCAAAATTTCATGCTGGTTCTTTCATTTGAAACGTTAGATTGTCTCATGAGGACATTTACTTTTTGGAAGATAATTTTTCAGTTTAAAATGTGACCGTCAGGCTGACGATCTTAGGTGCGTCCATGTCGGCGATAAAGTCCATCTTATGTGGGCAACTTTTTTCGAGCAGTTTCGTGCCGGAAACGCCTCCGTAATATTCTTCGGAAAGTGTTGGTCTGTTCCAAGAGACTGAAATAAGTTGCTGGCTCAGTATTTTCTGTTCAGGATTTAGACTTCGACGTAGCACCACCAAAAAATAGTCTAAAAGGCGTCAAATTCGCATATATAAGATCTTTCACGGTGGACCATAACTTTATCTTATCCTATTCAGCGTAACACGCGGTACTGCTCATATTGTTCTTTGAGAATGAATTGGTTGCCTCCGATAATAGTTTTGTTCTTCAACAATTGGCCACTAAAGGATATCCGCGATGCTTGGTAATATATATATAGCATGTAGCGCCAATCTTGTTGAAACCACAATGGTTACAACACAAGATCCAGTGTCCCTTCAAAGAGCAAGCATTTTTGGCAACAAAATAGTTTGTTAGCGATTCGAAAGTTCGAATATGCTCTGATTCGCCCATATTCACCGGATAACGTTGCGTTTACAACAGCGAATCTTTGAAAAAATTTACGGACTCCAAATGAAGTACACCAGCACGTTAACAGAATACCACACCAAAAAATACATGTAGAGCAAATATTTTTCGGGATGCAGTGGCGAGCGCAGATTCCTTGAACGGTCGGTTCTTGGGTGTGCTACGCATGTTCACGTTCCTCACAAATGGGCATATTTTGCTTATTTATTACGTTTAAGGTCCATGCTTGCACCAGAAAATGAAGCCTCATCGCTGAAGACCACAAAATTTGATCGATAAAAGAGCGGTCTAAATATTTATGGGCCCTCAACGTCTTTACTTAGGGTCCCATGTTCACTCTTGAAATATTTCGAGACCACGTTTGTTCGGTCAGACTCGCTAAAAGTCTATTCATGATAGAAGAATGTCCAGAGAAGAATCCGATTACTTGAGCAACTATCTTTTATCTCACTTTGACATCCTTTTATGTCTGAGAAGCACCACGTGATCTGTCAAATAGCTAATGCGATGAAAAATCCTTACACCCAGCAAAAGAATTTCACCTCTTTTTTACTTTTATATGATGAAGTCATTATTTAATAAAAAAATTAAGTGTGGCAATCCCTGAACCAAGTGAGGAATGGAACAAAGTCGAACTTATATTGACGTGAAGCAAACAATCCACGGACCCATCATATTTTAACGAAAATCGAATTTTAATGAAAGAGGAATGTGATTTTGCTTTTTAGTCTGGACAGTATGTTAATAATTAAACTAAAGATGACTGCCTATCCACCAGCACCCACGTATGGTGACAATATTTACATCGATATATAACACAATTAAGTGAGTAACACGACAGTTGATTGCAGGAAGAATCTGAGACGATGAAAATTGGTCGTAGAGTTATGGAGAGATTAAAAATGGGTGAGATTAATAGTGCTGTCAGCGCAAGAGATAAGAATCCAATTTACTGTTATGATGTAAAGTGTCGTAGAACAATTAATGCTGTATGAATGCTGATAATATAGAGTGCACTAATTACAAAAAATATCCATTAAAAGCCGCAGAGCACACAAAATGACAAATGAAGCTTGAGATACAACGATTAAAATTAACAAAACAACCATAGGACTTTATCTACCAACTAATATAAATGGGGTACGAGATGTTTTCATTAATTAAACCAGAGCAGAGCAGATCAACCAGCCAATAGCCACGAACGCGAAGAATTAAAAAAGTGCATTCATTCATTATCTTATCAAAAAAATGAATGCTGGAGCCACTGTGGGTGTAGTAAACGTCAGGATAGTTTACTCGTTTTAGAAATTAAGTAGAAAGAAGTAGAAGTAAATTCGAATAGCAAACATTTGCGAATATTTCAGAATGCAGATTCGCTTTGAAAAAAAATGTGTTGGCGTACTTATAGCTAACAAATGAATCTCACATGTATTGCCGATTAAGAGAATTGATCTCTTCAAATAAATTTCAACGGGAAATTGCTACTCCAATCATTGAAAACTCACACGAATTCGTTACCAAGCGTCAATCAAAATTGGACACAAAATTATATTTTGGGAGGCAACTGAATATACGAGTCTTGATTGTAAAATATTCAATTTGAGATGCGATTGAGAATATTATTATATGAAAATAATAATTTGCATCTCTATTCATGATTAATATCATTTAAGTTAATATGCTCTATCGTAAATCTAGAATTCAAAAAAAAAAACTATTAGGGACTGTAAATAGTTGTTAATGTAGATTCGAGATAAATAGTTTTTTGCGGTTGGAGCTAACTTGACGATAGCTAATTGAACTTAAAAGAAAGTACTAATTTAAACCCTCGGACAAAGTTATGGATAATGATATTTATTAACACCAGGAAAAAAAACAATAATTCCAAATTAAAAGATATAAATTAAAACAATTAGATTGAATCTATTTAACCGAAAAAAATATGTTTTATTATCGTTGGCTAACAATTTAAAAAATTGATTTTTCATCCTGCTTACTGATTACATGTAGAAAACAGTTACGTTTCTCGTATCATTTTGTATCAAATAGAAATTTAATTTTTAGTGATACTCTAAAAATGTTTTATTGGTACTGTATAAAAAAAGATATTAATTTATTGGAGCAAAATAATCTCAAAATATGTGGCATAGCAATTCGGTGACAGTTATTTTTACTATTAGGAACAACCACAACATCCCATAACAAAAGATTGTTGTTTGTCAGACTCGGTTCCTTGTCTCCAGGCGGAATAAAACAAAAAAAAAGATACGAATTAAAAAATAAATCTGTCTCATCAAATTGAGAAATTGTGCACATCTCACAACTTTCCACTACGGCAATCTGAGTGGTTGACATCGATTTAGAACGACTCATATGGAAGATTGAAACGAGAGATTTTGTATCTCGTTTCGAACTATCCGAGCCAAAGAAGCCCTCGTTAGGCAATGTTATCGGCTTTTCGATGTTGGTTAAGCTGTTGTGTGTTGTATAATACTTTATATATAACTATAATACCTCCAAAGATAACTACCACGCTATCACATCAATTCTCTTTTATTTCTAGATGCACATTTGGCTCATACTAACAACAACAGCTGATCGCTGAAACATTACTTCACATTCATTGACTCAAATCCGTGAATCAGTAAAAGTGAGAACGATCGGAGCTCATAAACGATTTAGACGAAAGGTAAAAAACGCAAGGACCATACAACAAAAACAACAACTACACAATTCATAATCAAGAAAAGCATGAGAGTGGCTTACTCTTTTCCTTTGATAGCAATGAATTTAAAAAGACATTACGAATAAAGGTAAAGAAGAGCAAAAATGCGAGAATAACTTAAAGGAACGATTTCGAAAGAGAGACTTGTCTGCGTTTGCTAAAACTTCTAGATAAATAACACAATTAAACATCATTATATTGAGTTAATGTGACGGCGTATTTAAATAATGTGCTTTATCCTCTTATTCTACTCTTAATACCAATCTAATATTTGCAGTGCTAATGTAGTATTCACTGTTTAAATCTAACCCCGTAAGGGAAAACCTTTGGTATATTTGATTCACATACATAATACCACAACTTATGTTCAGGAGACCGTTTGTAGATTTTTTACATACTGGGAGCGAGTGTTGAGAAAAAAGGTATCAAACTTGCATGCTGCAGGGTTAAAACAGCCACTAAATGTTTTCTCCGG
>PGFW01020798.1:0-11432 GCA_003123925.1 Haematobia irritans
CCTTTTACAAGAAGAATTCCTAGAACTACATAGAGATAAATAATCTTGATTCAATACACACCTCCTTACACTCACCTGGACTTACATACCTACCCTTCAGGACCATGTACACTGAAATCTCAGCAAAGCCCTCTACACTGTGCAACCTAATATGTGTGATGCTTTATCAACTTTATACACATAAGTTATCATATACTTTAATACACGTCTACTGAATCTTCACTTGAGCATTCGATTTATTTATAGCTAAATATAAGTTTAATACCACTGTGATTATCCTTTGCAATAACTCTACACTGTTAGCCACGTTTTATAACAGCCAACTTGGTTATTTCGTTTTAACATTTTTGTATAATTTAATTATTTATTTATTTTTTTAATATATTTGGAAAGCAACCCCTTGCATTTACCAGCCGAATCGGTATAGTAAGGCGCGAGCAGTCTATTTCCTCTTTTGTTTATGCAACGTTAATTTTCTTTATTACGTTTAAACAAGTGAGTCATATGCCAAGCATGTACTAATGAACATGACCAATCGTGTATTGAATATATAGTACTAAAATAAGATTCTACAGTTAACAAATGTTACATTCGCTCATTATCCATTTTACCACAAAAGAAGAAGATCTCAATAAAAGAAGAAATTGAATTGAAAAATTGACATAGTGTTTTGTTTTAATGTGAGTTTTTTGTGCAAAAAATTTTTTGTTTGTCATTGTTGTCTAAACATATAGTGCGAAATATAAACTAAATATGTTTTTGGTACATACAGATAAGTCCAACAAATACTATATTTTACTGAAATACAGTCTTTTTGTTATAGTTTTGGAATCGACACGATTCGGCTCGAGAAGCTGCTTTCCGTACTCGGGATCGTTTAGATCCTAGATTCATAGAGAAACTCGAGAGCCTTCACCATGCAGCCTGGGCAACCGGACTGGTTTCTCGCGAAGATCTGCAAGAAGCTTATCGTAAATCGAGAGAAATTGAGCAAAACCCCAACAGGGTTAATATGTGGTACACATTTGGTATAATGGCCTTTGTAATGCTTTTAACACCTTTATTTTATAATCTGTTAACATTTCTTATTGGCGTGAAATGTTTCTTACCTCAAAATGTTGTCGTATGGGAAGCTACTAGACCAATAAGTGATTGCGGTTTTTGCAGGGGCGTTGAAGGTCCCCTTATCCTAAAGAATATGACTAGAGAAGAATTTGCTCCTTATGCATATTCCTCACTGCCCATTGTTATAAAAAAGGCTGTTAACCATTGGCCGGCAACAAAATTGTTGAACATGAAATTGTTGAAGGAAATTTACGAAAGCAATTCTGGATCGCTGGATGAAGACTGTCACTTTTTGAATTTCAATTCAGATCTAAAATCAATACGTGATGTTTTCAATATGTCACCAGAAAGAGAAAACACATGGTATGTAGGTTGGTCCAATTGCCATCCAGACGTTTTGGAAGAACTCCGAAAGCTATATGGAAGACCACACTTTTTGCCAACCGATGCAGAAATGTCCAATACCGATTACATATTTTTGGGCTATGAACAGGAAGCGTATATGCATGTGAGTAGGATTTTATTTAATTCTTCTGTTTTATATGTTTAAACACTTCTTTTTAGTTGGATTATATTCATCGATTAATGTGGCAAGCACAAATAAAAGGAAATAAAAGTTGGATTTTAGCACCAACTCCAGAATGTGACCACCTTTGTAAATCATTTTCATTTAATGTTGAACCTGGAGATGCTGGTAGGTTTAGGCCTATTGTATTTGATAATTATGATAACTTAAAATATTTTTAGTTTTAGTGGACACCAGAATTTGGTATCATGGCACTTCAATCCCAAAGGGCCAATTTACTCTAACTATACAGTCGGAGTATGGTTAGAAGATTCGTAACATTAATTTTTTTTTTTTGTGTTTTGACTGATGTACTGAAAAACACATATATTTTAATATAGTTTAAGATGTAATAGCAGTTTATTGTGAATAAACTGTATAAAATGGTTAGTAGGCATTCTAACACATATTTTACTTGCTCCTAATAAATCTGTTTCGTGCCTTTAGGTGGATACTAAATTAAAAGTGTTAAAATATTTATGATGACGACAGTATTTTTTTTATCAAATCTTGGATAATGAAGATCAGCAGCATTGATTTCGGAACATTTTGTCTATTGAAATTTATATGTTCCCCCAAAAGGTAAAAACACACACACTTTCTAAGGTTAGAATTCGTGTTTCACTCTGATTTTTTGTTTGTTTTCCAAATACCGATACCCAGCCAGTTCCATTATCAAACCCCATATAAAATAAGGCGAAAAAATTTCATGAACATTTCATATGGAATACTAGGTTTTTATCTTAAAGGTGGGTATTAAGTATTCGAGTTTAGCCGCTAAAAATCGTAATTTGTTTTCACGATTTACATTTCTTTAATTAAATCGCCATTTTAAGGAATATGCAAACTTTGTGAAAATTTGCTTTGGCTTTTTTCCCCATCAGTTATAAATAAAATTGTGCAACAATATGTATAGATTTCATGCATTTTTCTTAACTGATTTAGTTTCACTTTAGCGATTTCTAGCGGCTAAAACTCAAATACTTACATACTTAATAGCACCTTAAAGGTGGTATTAAGATTCGAGTTTTATCTGCTGAAAACAAATAATCAGTAAAAAAAGGTATACAATTAACTTTTGAAATAATTTATTTATTAAATTTGATGGGAATAGTCCCAAAGCAATTTTCACAAATTTTATTCTTTTAATATTATAAGAAAAGTAATCGTGAAAAAATGGGCTTTTAGCGTGGGTATTAAGTTCGAGTTTATTCTATTTTACTAAAGTGAAAATAAATCATAAAAAAAGGATAAATTATTACATTTGTTGTAGATTTCATATAACTTGAGGGAATACCAAAGCAATTTCACAAAGTTTGATTCCTTAAAAATGATTATTAAAGAAAAGTAATCGTGAAAAAGCTTCAAACTTAATTAACTTAATATTTAGCGCGGCTTAAAATGTTAATTTTTTCAACGATTACTTTTCTTTAATAATCCATTTTAAGAATAACAAACTTTGTGGAAATTTGT
This sequence comes from Haematobia irritans, assembly GCA_003123925.1. Classification (NCBI taxonomy): domain Eukaryota; kingdom Metazoa; phylum Arthropoda; class Insecta; order Diptera; family Muscidae; genus Haematobia; species Haematobia irritans. The sequence continues at coordinate 3,104 of PGFW01020798.1, forward strand.
TTTGGCTATTTTCATTAAGTTTATAATGAAATCTTGAACAAATATGTATAATTTTATGCCTTTTTAGAAGTCACTTTAGTGACTGACTAAGGGCTAAACTCGAACTTAATACTCACCTTAAACTCGAACTTAATACCAACCTTTAAGGTGAGTATTAAGTTCGAGTTTAGCCGCTAAAATCGTATTTTTTTCACTAAAGTGAAAACTAAATCAGTAACTAAAGGCATAAAATTATACATATTTGTTGCAGACTTTATTATAACTTGATGGGGAATAGCCCAAAGCAAATTTTCACTAAGTTTTTATTCCTTAAAACTGAAAACTAAATCAAACAAAACAAACAAAGGCTTTTGTGTATTTCAACTCCTCTTCAATCGATCTGCTAAATAAATTAAATTTAGATATGCTTCAATTTGAACGAAATCAAAGAGAGCTGGCGAAGCCTATTCGGTATTAAAAATGCCAATAGAAATTTAACGATTTAGTACTTTTCTGAATGACTTTTGGCAATAATGCGCTGCCCTTAAAATGTCAGAATTGTCGTGATTTGGCAACTCTGTCTTTTATTCCACCAGCTGTTCATATACTCCAAGCTCGCTCGTGGATAGGAATACGTTTAAAAAAAGTTGATTTCTTAACTTAAAAAAAGGAAGATACCAATAGGATTGTAATAAGAAATGTCGGGCCACTTTAGACCGCTTAATTCAGCTTTAGTGCTACGTAAAATAAAACAACTTTCTGTTCCCAAACCGGACGCAATTTACATGACAAACAGGAATCCTAGAAACTTGGAAAAATTACGTATTGCATATAGACCTGATGGATATCATCTCGAAAAGCCTGGTCGCTCATTCTGGCATAAATTGGAAGTTAATGTTTCTGGGCGCTATGTAACGGCTGAAGTTAAACATTTTAAGAATGGACCTGTTGTAGCGGCAAGCACCTCCGAATGGGCCATTAAAAAGCAATTGTTCAAAACTAAGGATACAACAGCGTTTATTAACCTAGCCCGTGTATTAGCAAGCCGATGCCAACAATCAGGGATAACGGAAATGATGTGCAACATTGAAGCAGTTCCTGGTGGAAAACTGGATAAATTCTTAAGAACTGTCGAAGAAAATGGAATTTCATTAAAGGAATTGCCCAGATATAATAACCCAAAACCTTGGGACGCAGAAAGACCTGAGAAACCGTGGGAGATCTTAGAGGAAGATGTAGCTAAATAGAACTAATCGTACACATGTTTGATTTTATTTAATAAATTTCTAACATTTATTCATATTTTCGTACATTTATTATTCTTGGAGCTTAACGATTTAACTGCAATTTATTCGTATTTGTGCTTGATGTCGTTCCATAGTTTCTGGAAAAGAAATTCTGTTAAATTGCTTACATAATAAAAAAATGTTATCCCACTTACGCCTTTATTGACAGATTGGAACAAGCTTTCAGAGGCTACATCGAGAGAACGCTCGAAAAAGAAGGCAGAAGCCAAAGCGACCACAGCGAATGTGGAAGTTCTTTTTAGCAAAGTGTTGTAGATAACCTTCATTTTGATTATATTAACTTTTTAATTGTACACAAAACGATATGCTCGCAAGAAATTTCGCAGTGTTTTGCCCCAGTAAAAATTAACTAATGACAGAATATCCCCACAGTTGCTTCAAAATAGTATTTGACAAGTATTGAGGTGATTAGTCAATGGCTAACGTGTCGCCAAGTTTGTGGCGTTCAGTCGAACTAGTAGATCGCAAATATGAAATTTTACAGAACTTGTAAATACGCGAGGATAAATTATGCCATTCTATCGATCTAACAACTATATCTCACAAGGTTATCACCGATGACGAAGAAGCAATGAACGTGCTAGCATTACTTTCAATTTGCGAATTTTCCAGTGTCACACCGTTACAACAATTAGACGCAAACTAAACTTGGCGACACGTTCAGCTGCATGTTTTGAGACTTAATACACACTCTCTATATGAAAATCATTTTCCAAGTTCAGATGCCTAATATGATAGCGTTGAAATGCTTCAGAAGGCAGACTGGTAGGTGGATATCAGTTCAGAGCCATTGAGTGAGACCTTAATGTTATTTTTACTGCGGCGGCATGAGATACAAACACTGCGAAGATTCTTGGAGCAGCATTCTTCTAATACGTTTTGTGATTATTGCAAGTAAAATAGCTAAAATTCATAAATTACAATCAACCTCCAATATAGTTCGAAGTTAATATCTCTAGTTTCAAACTTTGCACTCAATAATGAAAGAAGCTTTCCTACATTATCTCTTGTGTAGATACTCTTAAGCTTCTGCTTCCGTTTTTCGAGGCGTTCTCTCGTGCGTACTCGTTACTCATCTGGTACAAGTCCTGAGCTCTTGAAAAGGAGACTTATGTTCCTAATCTTCAACATAATAGGCCAATAATATTCCAGAAAGTGTCGAGAGTGAGCGAATAAAAGTCTTGGAACATTTGGTGTATGACAGAAATATTATATCACCTCAAACACAGTGCAATCAGTTTTAGCATATTCTATTTGCTCATTAACCCCATGAACTATTAGGATGAAAAATCGACCTCGACGTCAATACAAATAGAGCACAATATGCGATATAATACTTGACATTGTTTAATGTTTCAAACGAGTTTATAAAACTCCGGAAGGAATTATATCAAAGTATGGATATGTACGAAATAATGGTCATATATAGTGTATAAGCATAATTAGTATTTTTAGAGCAAAACTAATTCTATAAGCACTATTAAATGTGTTACTCCAGAAAATATTTTTCTAAACTTAGCCAAAAGCTTTCATAAATACAATTCGTGCTATTACGCAATTCTCTAATTTCCTCAACTAATACTCTCAGGTCTGGTTTCTGCGTCCTCTAAGCGAGATCTTGGTATTAAGTTATTATCTAGCGACGTTGGGTCGGAATTTCCTTTAATGATAGAATGTTGTCTCTACTTCCATCTGACCATGCATACAGTAATCTATATCCATTTTATCCACCATCGAAACTCACAGTCAATGTTGCATCACTCCCATTGCCGTAGGATTATCGCCGTGTACCTATTTAGCATCATTGATTGCTTGCACAATATTCACTAACGAGGAGCACCTTTGTTCAATGTATTAAGTCTCACAGTTGTTATATCAAAACCTTAATTTTAATAACAGCTGATGCTATTTAATAGCCATTTCGGAAGAGCTTCTTCCGCTACAGAACATTAAAACTAGCGTCAACTGATCTTATGAAGATATACTACAGGTTTATAGATACTTCATCACGGTAGATAAGCGAACTACTGCGTGTACGCCAAAAAATCATTTAAGAATCTTTATCTAATTTTATGCAGAAATAGGAGATCACCCAGATTTATCAGAGATTATATCAATCTCATCACAGTGCCTATAATCCATGAATACGTAATTTTCCAAGTATAGAAATTAATCCTGTTTTGCTAACATAGTAATATTTTCTGCATTCTCTGCGTTATGGGAACAGAGAAAGAGTGTTTTATTTAATCAGATAGATCTGTAAATAGCATGAAGGAGAAGTACGGTCTATAAGTGCCCAGCACATTTCTTTGAGACGAGAGCCTATAGTTATGGTATCTTGATTCCCTATTTTAAAAAAATCTTAATCTTTTCTATAATTACACATATTTACTGAATTCATCCACGACGTAGCTTGAGTATTCCAAAAGCCTAGTAACTTATCACAGGTGGAATATAATTCACTAGATGATCGGTATCGGGAATAAAATAGTCAAGAACGTATAAGTAGTCTCTAGATCATATACTTAAAAGAGGAGCCAGACCTGCATTATTGCTATAATCAATTCAGTAAACATACTTTATAATTAATCCATCTAGACGTTAAGAAATTCTATTGTGCACTTTTAATCAATCAGCTTATGAATAGGGTCGATATCAGCTCATTATGATATTCGTATCAAATTGACAAGCAATATCTGAGTAGCTACTATAGCTTATCAGAGTTATGAAGACATTGCAAACGAAAGATATGTAGAGGATATAGAAAGATATCACATAAAAGATCCTGTTGTTTGCTTTGTGCATTATACTTAACCCAGATCTCCAAATGTCGAGTTATTATATGTAATCCAGATTTTCACGAGGTACTAAACACTACTCTCTCACTAAAACACACGATGATCTACTAGATAAAAAGGATGAAGTGCAGGTAAATATGATGATGTATCTGTATATGTTACAAATGTTTCACAAATTCAGAAAAACCAAACATTATACTCACATTAGATAAAAAGTTGACATACATCTATCATAACAACAACCTAAAAGAATATTAACAATATTGCTAATTGATGTATACCTTCAGGGCACTCCCTCATCCAGCTAACATGAAGATTATTTTTCACACGCATCACTGAGTAACATAACTTAAAGCTTAAATTTCTATGATATGAGCTAGCATTCAATTTTGATAGAGAATCAAAAGATATGTGATAGCAAAGCGCTAAATCATACGTACACTTAAAAAATAAATGCCAATAAGAAAATATATGATATAACGAATTATATTTACTTTCTATATCTTGAAAGATTCCTTAGACAAATAATTGATGCCTTAAATGTATTCATAATTGTGAAAACAGTTATATTATGTGACACTCATCATTGTAATTATATTCCATCCCAGAAGTGTCATAAATACCCAAACTCGCCTCGTGGATAAAGGAGAGAAGATAACGTTTAATAACATAAGACTGAGTTACAATAAACATATAAAAATAAGAAAAAATATACCAAATATGATTATATTGTAATTTATAAGAAATGTCGGGCCACTTTAGACCCAGCTTAATTCAGCTTTTGTGCAAGTATAAAATAAAACAACTTTCTGTCCCCAAAACCAGGACTCAATTTATAGCACATTGAACAGTTAAACGAGACAGGTACCTAAGAGACCTATGAGAGATATATACGTGACTACTGCATGTACTTTAGCAAACCTGATGAATGCTCAGGGAGACTCCTGAGTCCATACTACGAAAATGATCCTCGTCGCCTTCTCATATATTCGCTAGCTACAACAATAAGTACCAACGAAGAGTATCAAAATGTTACTGGCGCTATGTAATCCCTGAAGTTTATAACATATTATAAGTATAAGAACCATGTGTTAGCGGCAATCCACTCCACAAATTGACCCACCATGCTAATCAAATGCAAATTGTTCAAAACCAGGATATAGTCTTCTATCAGCCACCGCGCGATTATATTAGACCCATAGCACCAGTGATATTAGGCAAGAGAATGCCAAACCAATTAGCCAGCGCGAGAGTAAGGGATTATGTATAGTACACACATTTGAGAGCGATCCTGGTGAACTGGCCAATATATTGTACAACCATAAGCATTATGTTCTAAGAACATGACGAAGAAAGATTCGAAAATGTTGTCTATTCTAAAGATATTGGCCAGAAAATCGGTTATACAGAAATTATAGATCACTAACCCCTTAGTACGACAGAAAAAAGACCTGGACAACCTGTGAGATTCGCGCTAGAGGAACGAAGTAGCTAAACAAGTATACTAATCGTACACATTCTCCTTCATTTACCTTAGTAGTATATGAGCCTATATTTTAGTTTCCTAACATGGAGATATCAATATTGTATCTACCATTTTGTTATATGCTACCTGCTGTGCCTAAGAGCTTACCGGATTTATAAATCGAGCATGCGAGGATTTTATATATTATAAGTTCTGCTGCAGCATTGATATAGTTTTATCTGAAAAGTAATAATTTCTGTTCACATTGCTTTCTGCAATAAGTATGCACTTATATGATGTAAAAATCTGTATATCCCTACCTTCTATCTCTAACTAATAGAACAATCGGAAAAGCGAGAGCGATGCGGAGGGAGAGCTAGCAATACAGAAAATACATACGCTCGAAAATAAAAGGCAGCATAAAGCCATAAGAGACCACACCCCAGCGAAATGGGGAGATTATGCTATTATCAGAAGCGTGATTAGTTCTAGAGTATATCAACCACCTATTTCAGTGCATCTGCAATAGATAACCAAATTGCATAAAATTCTTATTTTCTTCCATAGTTTGCAAACACAAAATACATATGCGGCCAGAAAGACATCTGTGCATGCTGTATACTTAGAGCTCCATGAGCGCGAGTATCGGGCGAAAGATATAGGATGGGACTATACTAAATCTGAACCGATTTTCAATCAAATTGCACACTTGACTATGACGAAATTGTTATGTTTTACAAAAATTGCAAAGTAAATCGTATAAAACTCTGCTGGTAAGGGTCCATATTAGTGCATACGGGCGAAAGATATATATGGACTAATATCTAAATCTGAACCGATTTCTTCAAAAATTCAATAGGAATTGCCAAAATTTGAATGCGATTTGGACTTAAGTGCGAGTTGCCATATTTTTCCCCCGGGGAAAAAAAAAACAGACGATATGGTTTAATATTGACTCAGGGATCCTCACTACATTATTGCTAAAAGGACACCACGTGTCTATCTCGTCTCTCGGGTTTACAAACATATACTAACTTATAAATAACCGCTGTTCCACATGTGGCGCAGGGTATAACAACAATTAAATTTTATTTATTTATTTATTTATTTCAGTCTATGAATACATCCTTACAGACTAGACATTCTAAAAATAAATTAAGTCTAAGATAGTATTAAATCTATTTAGGGAAATTTGAAAAATCTAATTCAAAAATATTATTATTTAAGTATTGAATTCCTTTAAAGATTCAAAATGTCTCAAATGAAGCATAATTAGTTTATGAGCTGGATACCAAAATAATCATGGTTTCGTAAACATGGCACTGGTACATTAAAAACTAATCAAACGTAAATAGACGGACAATGCTATAAATCCATTAATACTTTGTAAACGAACAAAATAGAAATGTTTATTACTACGACACTCAAGGGATCCAAATTGAATAAGTCTACATCCTGCTTTATAGAAGGGACTGGGTTAGTAAATGACAAAGACGATAGTGCAAAACTTTAAAATTATTCCTCTGCATCTTTCAACTCGACGCAGGCACAGTGTATATAGGGATTCCAAATAAATAAAGCAATATTTCTATGTCTAGTCTCACAAATGCATATACAAAATTTTTCAATAGTATATGGACGAACTTAAACTCCTTACAATTCCGTCGTACAAGATGCAAACATTGAATATCTTTAGGCATCATATAATCTAATATGTAATTTGAACGAAAATTTGCATCCAATACTACCCCCAAGTTCCTCGCAACTATCAACCTTTAACAACTGGTTGATTAATCTATGCAATAAGAAGTATTTAGGAAATTAATTCTTCTGGTATATGGATAATTGACACTTTAGATATATTCAATGGCAATAAATCAATTTACACCACGCAGATAGCCTATCTAAATCAACCTGTAGTAACCTTACATCAGCTAAGCATTAATGTTTCCAAAAAGCTTAATATAATTCCGCATAATCAAACACTTTGAAAAATTGCAAACAAAATGAAATATCATGTAATATAAAATAAATAATAATGGACCCAGAATACTACCTGGGAACTCCCTGAATGTACTAATATATGGTATCTGAAACTGAAGCACCACACACACATAAACAACGTCTAGAACTTAAGTAAGATTGCAACCATTGTAGTAAATTAGAATGGAAACCAATTTTATAAAGCTTTGCCAGTAAAATATTGTGAGAAACTTTATCAAAAGCTTTGCAAAAATCTAAGTAAATAGTATCCACTTGAAACCCCTTTTCCAAACTGTTTAAACAAAAATTCGTAAATACCAATAAATTAGTTACCGTCGAGCGATTTTTCATAAACCCATTTGAACATCAGAAAGATACTGACATGTTGAGAGGATTTTCTCATACACCAAATTGTTCCAAGAGCTTTAGATTATATTAGCAATTGAATGGGCACCCCATAAAGTACAACATCTCCTTCCAAACCAGACTTGAAGACAGGCGTAACAGGAGCGCAGTTTTCCAGCTATCTAAAAATAAACCATTTTCAAAGATAAAATTAAAGATATTGAAAAGTTGATAAATAGATGAATCACATTCTTCAAAATAATAGAAGAAAAGAAATCCATATCCGATCTCAGCGATCATTAAGCTCATCAAAGCTATCTGAAATCCTCATATGAGAGCTGGATCAACCCCATATCTAGCACTGAACTAAATTTCCCAAGATTTAGGATCAAACCTCAGTGGTACCAATTGCATTGAATAGTTTGAACTGAAAAATTCGCAAATAAGTTAGC
>PGFW01020800.1:19477-31017 GCA_003123925.1 Haematobia irritans
ATAATTTTTGATAACACAATCCGGCAGTCCATGTGAACTAGTGTGTCCAAGCAACCGGTTTTTTGAAAAGAGTGGTTTTAAATCCGAAAATCCTCAACTTTTTAAAAATTGGTTTCCAGTTTTTATTTTCCAAATGCGTTAATCCGTTATAAAACCAAAAAGAAAAAAATTAGAAAGGAAGAAAACTTATGACAATATAGATAGATGAATGTCATTGTCATACAGAAAAGCCGGTTAGCCGATGGTCAAAAACCGCGGTTTTTGGCATTTCACACGAAATGTCAATTTTACGGTTTGCTTAATTGAATCCGGTTAACCGCTGTTGGATTTGGACACCCTAATGTGGACTTATTAAACCAAGAAAACTGTGGTCATAAGCTTTCAGACGAATGGAAACAAACTGAGCAATATTTCGGTAAAAACAAACTGAGTGAATTTTCAACGATAGCAATATAGTTTATCGAGACAAACTTGGAAATCTTCATTGTCTTAATTTTAATGAATTTTTCTTTGCATGTAATCTATACCACATTCCCCCATTCGGATAACTTACTCAATATGACTGCGCCACATGACCAAGGCCGCGTATAAACTTATAGATATCAAGGCAATAACTACTAAAATAATACTGAGAATCAAATGTGTATTGGCCAAAGCTTCTTTATCGGCTCTTTCTTCATCTGCATTCATTTCGATATTTTCATTTATAAATTCATCTGTGTTGATAACAATGGCTGACCCCGATAACGTTCTTCGATTTCATTGTCTTCTTTCTTTGCCAAATTCTCATTTGATTCCAAAATTTCAACATCATATTTGAGATTTTTGAAGACAGCTGTCATTTGGCCATTATCCAACATATCTTCATCACGATGATTGTAACTGTTGCGTTGCGAGTCCAGCATGGATGATGAGTCCTAAAACGGAGAAAAATTAAATATTAATTATTTCTCATATATCTTGTGTTTAGCATTTGACTAAAAGTTTTTAATTATTTGTGTGCCCATAGAAACTTCTCTGGGAGATATAGCAGTTGGCATTTGCTGTTATTTTTTGTGTAATTTTCTGTCTAGAAAAGAAAATAGTTAGGTTGTAAAATACACCCAACGGATATTCAAAACCTAACAAAAGTTTTTCTTATCTTGCAAAATTTCTATAGAAATAAAATTTTGAGAAAATTTTCTATAGAAATAATTTTTTGACAAAATTTTCTATAGACATAAAATTTTGACAAAATTTTCTATAGAAATAAAATTTTGACAAAATTTTCTATAGAAATAAAATTTTGACAAAACTTTCTATAGAAATAAAATTAAAAAAAAAATTATCTATAGAAATAAAATTTTGATAAAGTTTTCTATAGACATAAAATTTTGACAAAATTTTCTATAGATATACATTTTGACAAAATTTTCTATAGAAATAAAATTTTGACAAAACTTTCTATAGAAATAAAATTTAAAAAAATTTAATACAGAAATAAAATTTTGAGAAAATTTTCTATAGAAATAATTTTTTGACAAAATTTTCTATAGACATGAAATTTTGACAAAATTTTCTATAGAAATAAAATGTTGACAAAATTTTCTATAGAAATAAAATTTAAAAAAAAAATTTCTATAGAAATAACATTTTGAGAAAATGTTCTATAAAAATAAAATTTTAACAAAATTTGTTATAGAAATAAAATTTTGACAAAATTTTCTATAGAAATAAAATTTTGACAAAATTTTCTATAGAAATAAAATTTTTTCTATAGAAATAAAATTTTAACAAAATTTTCTATAGAAATAAACCTTTGACAAAATTTTCCATAGAAATAAAATTTTGACAAAAGTTTTTATATAAATAAAATTTTGACAAAATTTCCTATAGAAATAATTTTTTGACAAAATTTTCTATAGACATAAAATTTTGACAAAATCTTCTATAGAAATAAAATTTTGAAAAAATTTTCTATAGACATAAAATTTTGACAAAAAATTTTTCTATAGACAATAATTTTTTTGACAAAATTTTCTATAGACAATAAAATTTTGACAAAATTTTATGATCTATAGAAAATAAAATTTTAAACAAAATTTTTCTATAGAAATAAATTGAAAAATTTTCATAGAAATAAAAATTTTGACAAAAATTTTATATAAAATTGCGCATCTTCTATTAGAAATAGTTTATAATAAAATTTGACAAAATTATAAATATTTTTCTCTGCATAAATTAGAACATACTTCTATGAAAATAAATTGAAAATTAGACAAAAATTTTCAAAATTTTATAGAAATTAATTTTTATGACAAATTTTCTATAGACATAACTGAAATTTTGACAAATATTTCTAATAGAAATAAAATTTTGACAAAAATTTCTAAAGAAATAAGAATTTTTTGACAAAAATTCTAATAGAAATAAAATTTTGACAAAAATTTTTCTTATAAGCATGAAAATTTTGACAAAAATTTCCTATAGAAAATATAAAAATTATTGAGCGAAAGATTTCTATAGAAGAATAAAATCTAAAAAAATTTTGCTATAGAAATAATATTTTGAGAAATTTTCTATAAAATAAAATTTAACAAATTTCTATAGAAATAAACTTTTGAGCAAAAGATTTATCGCAATAGAAATAAAAATTTTTGACAAAAATTTTATATATAATAAAATTTTTGCAAAATTTCTATAGAAATAAGGTTTTTATATAAATAAATATTTTGACAAAATTTCGCTATAGAAAATAATTTCTCATTGACAAAATTATCTTATAGACATAAAAATTTTGAACAAAATGCTTGCTATAGAAATAAAATTTTGAATAAAATAATTTCTAAATAGACATACAAAATTGTTTGACAAAATTTTCTATAGAAATAATTTTTGAACAAAATTTGTCTAAGTAGAATAAGGAAATTTTGACAAAATTATCTTAGAAATAAAATTTTGACAAAATTTTCTATAGAAATAAAATTTTGAACAAATTTTCTATAAGACATAAAATTATTTGACAAAATTTTCTAATAGAAATAAAATTTTGAGCAAATTTCTATAGAGATGAAAATCTTAAAAAAAAATTTTTCTATAGAAATAACATTTTTGAGAAATGTTCTATAAAAATAAAATTTAACAAAATTTTCTATAGAAATAAATCTTTGTGACCGAAAAAAATTTTCTCATTAGGATAATAAAAATTTTACAAAAATTTTTGACAAAATTTCTATAGAAATACAATTTTTGAAAAAAATTTTCATAGCAATAAAATTTTGACAAAACTTCTATAGAAGTATATTTTTTGAAGCAAAAAATTTTCTTATAGACAATAAAATTTTGACAAATGGTTCTAGATAGAAAATAAAAAAGTTTTGAACAAATTTTTAAATTACATAAAATTTTGACAAACTTCTACTAGAAATAAAATTTAAAAAAAAATTGTATAGAAATAACATTTTGAAAAAATTTTCTATAGATATATAATTTTGAAAAAATATTCTATAGCAATAAAATTTTGACATTCGTTTTGTTTTTTATTATTGTTTGTTCTTCAATCAGATTTGTTGTTTTGATCTCAGCTTTTGCGTTGACTAAACTACAAGCAATTGCGTTGACTAAACTACAAGAGTAGCTTAACCAACAGAGGAAAGAATGTTTTGTCAAAATTTTATTCTATAGATATTTGTCAAAATCTTATTTCTATAAAAAATTTTGTCAAAATTCTATTTCTAAAGAAAATTTTGTCAAATTTTATTCTATACAAAATGTTCTGAATTTTTTTTTTCTATAGAAAATTTTATGTAAAGATTTTATTTCCATAAAAATTTTAGCCAAAATTTCAACATTTTATTTTATTTTTATACAAAATTTATGAAGTACCTTTTAGTTGGAGAGGAATATTTTGCAACATCTACCAAAACATCATGGATTGTACCAATCTACCCAACACTAAAAAAACTACCATTTTTGGTCGAATTCTACCAACTGTGGCAACCGTGTTTAAGATGTCATCATATATATAAAATAGTTTCGCAGCTAAAACCAGCAAAGATTACCAAATACATATTTTATTTTTTCCAAGAAAGTAAAAAAAGATCAACAGATTTCCCAAAACCACAATGATAATTATTTTTGTATTAATAAACATGTTTAACCTTTCGATATAAATCAAATTATTCACTTTCTTTAATCGTTCATTGTTAACATGGATTATTTTGTTGTTTAATTCCTTGCAATAAATTAAAAGGTTCGGTAAATAAATCCTAAAGCCATGGTGCATGGATTTTGCATGCATATTTATGGATGGCTGTCCTCTTTGCAGAACAATTTTTATTCAATATTTCTCATTTTAAGACATTTTTATGCTATCTTAATGTGGCAAGAGAGGTTCATGCAAATACAAAAGAATGCTTAACGCACGCATGATATTGTAAAAACAAAAAAAGAAGCCAGACAGTGATTTACAATAAACTTTACCCAGTTTTAAATATAAACATACATTTTATGATCATTCATTATGGAATGTATAAGGAATAAGTTGTAATGTTAAAAAAAAAGTCTATACGGCCAGGCCGAAGCTTATGTACCCTCCACCATGGATTGCGTAGAACAATGTTTCTTAAACTAGGGGTCGCGACCCCCAAAGGGGCCGTGAAAAAATTACGAGGGGTCGCAAGAAACAGGATGTTATTACTTTTAGTAATTGCATGATTCATCGCGAAGCATTGGTGGCCAAGATGCAGTTAGGATCATCAACTTTATTATTTGTCACATATATTCGAGAAACTGAACGAACTAAATTTGTCTCTTCAGGGACGTACAAATATTTTTAATTTGGGCAATAAAATCCAAGCATTTGTGGAAAAAATAAATGTATGGAAAAGTTTAATCACAAATTACAGATTTGAAAGTTTTTCATACACGAATGATTTTGCTAACTGAAATGATTTGGATTGTCAATTTTATCAATTTGGAACCTTTGGAAAGAACCAATTCAAAGAAATATTTTCTGCCAGATTCTTGAATGGGTGCAAAAAACCATCTCAATCGAATCAATTCAAAACATCACAACATATTGCCATTAAAAAGCTCAAGAAGAATTCGCGGAAGCTTCGTAGCGATAACAAATTTTAAAAGCAGAATTTGCTCAAACAAACTTAAATCGCTCTTTGGATCAAGGTTAAAGGCGAATTTCCAAAATACGTCAATTTGCGATAATAGATGCTACTGCCCAATTTGCTACACCCATACTTGGGCGGATCAGCGGTTTCAAACGCTGTTGCAATTAAGTCAAAAATACCCCCCGTTTCTTGCCTATACTAATGTTGAAGACAAGCCCTGAGACCTGCGGCTATCTGAAAATAATCCCGAGTTTGGATCACTCTTAAATTAATGTATACACACGCCATCTCAATTAAATTATATACTTTTTTGTTTTTTCTTCTGAAATTTTGAAACTAAATTTTAATTTTTTAGGCATGGACAATTCCATAGACGCATTTTTCGTTTGGTTTCTGAAGTTTGATAAATTAATTTTAATTTTTTGTACATATGAAATTTATAGCAAATTAATGCTGAATACAATTCTTATTATTTTAATACATTCTAATATAAAAATAATTAGAACCCGCCCCGCATTTTCAAAATTAAATTATACTTTGTTGGGGTAACTAAAAACGTATTACGAAAATGGGTCACGTAACAAAAAAGTTTAAAAGAACCCTGGCGTAGAACTGAATTCTAACACTGCCATTCTCACTAATCGACTTACTTGAGTTGGCGGTAACACTTGCCGAGTGCAAAGGTAATCTTAAAACCTCCTAACACCGTCCTTCTAATTGTAAGTATTTTATTTGCAATAGAAAGCAATTTTAAACAAAATTTCTATAGAAATAAAATTTTAACAAAATTTTGATAGAAAATGAAATTTTGACAAATTTTCTATAAGAAATAAAATTTGGCACAAAATTTTCTATAGAAATAAGTTTTGAAAAAAAATTTTTCAATAGAAATGAAATTTAACAAAATTTTTCTATAGAAATAAAATTTTCTATTAAAAAATAAAAATTTGCACAAAATTTTCTAAAGAAATAAAGTTTGAAAAAATAGTTCAAATAAGAAATGAAATTTTAAACAAAAATTTTCTATAGAAATAAAATTTGCACAAAATATTCTATAGAAATAAAGTTTTGAAAAAATGAAGAAATGAAAATTTAAAAAAAAATTCTATAGAAATAAAATTTCAACAAAATTTTCTATAGAAATAAAATTTTGACAAAATTTTCTATAGAAATAAAATTTTGGTAGATTATTTTTGGCGTCGAGTGGCAACCTGGTTATGAAGCGATATGGACCAATTTTGTGTGATTGGAGATCGGCTATATATAACTATAGCAACGAAATATGGACCAAATGTTTTGCATGGATGTTAAGAGACGCATATACTAAACACGCACGTCCAATTTGACTCCCGGATCGGATGAATTTGCTCACTCCAAGAGGCTCCGGAAATGCTGGAGAACGGTTTATGATGGAGGCTTATTATAGAATTATGGACGCGATATGGACCAATTTGGCACGGTTGGTTTAAGAGACCATATACTAACACAAAATGGTTACGGCGAAATTTTCAACGGAATTTGATTCTCTTAGAGGCTGCCGGTGGTCAAATCTGGAGAACGGTTTATATGGGGCTATTATATAATTATGGACGATAATGGACCAATTTGCCTGGCACGGTTTGTTAGAGACGGATAGTCAGCATATACCAACCTCAATGTAACCCAATTTCAGCCAGATCGGATGAAATTGTTTTCTCTTTGAGGCTCCCGTAAGTTCCAAATCTGGAGATCGGTTATATGGGGGCTATATAATAATTATGGGATCGATGTGGCCATTTAGCAATGGTTGTTTAGAAGACCATATTACCAAGCACCATGTAAAGCCAAATTTCAGCCAGATCGGATGAAATTTTGCTTCTTCTTAGAGCCTCGCAAGCCAAATTTGGGGGTCCGTTTTATATGGGAGCTATACGTAAAAGTGGACCGATATTGGCCCTAATTTCAAATACCATCCGAACCTAGCATCAATAACAACTATTTGTTGCCAAGTTTCAAGTCGATAGCTTGTTTCGTTCGGAAGTTAGCAGTGAAATTATCAACAGACGGACGGACGGACATGCTCAATCGACTCAGAATTTCCACCCACGACTCAGAATATATCTACTTTATGGGGTCTTACAGCAATATTTCAATGTGTTACAAAACGGAATGACAAAGTTAATATACCCCCATCCTATGGTGGAGGATATAAAAACTAAAAAGTAAGACATTTTAATGGATAAAATTATAGACAATAGAATACAACTCAATTGGAAAATCTATTGTTACAAAAAAGTTTAGAATTCAAAAAAATTTTCTTAATGTCCCACATACTCCCAAGAAAGTATAATATTTCATACATTTTATATATGGGAAGAGAAATTTGTGTTAGTGTCACAAAGTACCACAATGTATTGTAATCTGAAATTTTCAATAGATTGAAAATCGGATAAAAGTCATCATTAATTCATTCTCTATCCCATTCACTTTTGAAAAGTCGTGGGCCTAAGCCTTTTTTTCAATAGCGTCTCTTTCGATACGACCCACTAATCCATGGAACAAAGAAATAATAATCAAAATATTATATGTATTTTTAAATAAAGGCAATACGAATATGTTTTAATCTAAAAATCAAAGTGTTATCGCACCTGAGTCCGTGGCTTTTTTTTTGTTGGGTTTTAAGATTGCTTTTGTAATTCTGGCTTAAGGAAGTAAATCTGCTGATTACTTTGTAACGAAAAATGGAGGGTGTTTTATTTGATTCAAGTTCAAATTTTATGTATAAGATTAAAAATGAAATAATGTTTGATCAGGTGTGGCAATAAAAATAATTACAATAGGCGCCATGCGAACAAATTGAAGATATATCGAGATTTAAATTTATGCATACAGTGAAACCTCTCCCAAACTTGACACTCCTGAAAATCGACAAACCTCCCAGAAAGTTGGACAGTTGTCTGGGGATGTTTACCATATTAAAATTAAACGTCGCATAACTGGGTAGCTGGCTCTGCAAATGTTGACAAATAGGCGTATTCTAACATTGTCATTTCGTTTGTAGCACATCGAAAATATTGGTCTATATACCCCATAAAAGTAGATAAGTAGGCGTGCAAAAACAGTAGCATATGTTTTTTTAGTTTTGAGTGGCCTATAAAAATATTACCAACCAAGACTTAGGGCTTTTCGTTAGTTAACATCGAAAATATCCCAATAGAAAATTCGTAGGAAATCGATTCTGAAGACGGCTAGAAAATGTCCACGACAAAGGTTACGGCTAAATTTGCGGAATCGATTTTTATAAATCCCGAAATTCAGGATTTCAAAATATTGGATCCCGGGATTTTCCGGAGTTTTTCGGGATTCTTTAAATATTCTCAGTAATAAACAAATATAACAGCATTAAAAAAAATTGTAGCCCATCAAGCAATTTTGGTTGAATTCAATTTTATTAAACAAAAACAAAAAAATTATCAAAACATACGAACCAAAAATAAAATTGAAAGACTAACTTCATATTGCTTTCGTACGTAAAAAAAAATAGTTAAAAATTTTCTTTCATACTTCATCGTTTTAAGTAACCTCTTAAAAACATCAAGACATTCAAGTTTTAATCAGATATAGGCGATTCTGAATGAAGACACTAATTTATCAAAAACAAGTAAGGAAAGTATAAAGTCGGGCGGGGCCGACTATATTATACTCTGCACCACTTTTTATTGGGGGGGGGTATGGCGGAGTTATAAAATTTGGCCTCTGTGGTCACTATGAGTGGTAAATCGGGCGAATGCTATATATGGGAGATATATCCAAATTCCTGAACCGATTTTTCAACCAATTTGGCACGCAATAAGTTACAATAGCTAATTCTACTCCCTATGCAAAATTTAAACTAAAATCGGAGCAAAAAATTGGCCTCTTGTGGCAAATGAAAAATGAAATCGGGCGAAAGCTATATATGTGAGTAAATATCTAATCTGAACGCGATTTGGCTGATATTTTGCAAGTTTTTCAGAGACTCGATCAAATAAAATAATCGGCATGTACCGGAATTGAGGAAGATCGGTTGATATCACGCCAATTATAAAGCCAGATCGGTGAAAAATATATATGGAAGCTATGTCTAAAATCTGAACCGATTTTTTCCAAAATCAATAGGGATCGTCTTTGAGCGCGAAAACAGGACCTATATACTGCAAATTTTAGGACAAATTGGACTAAAACTGCGAGCTGTACTTTGCACCAAAAAAAAAATACCAGTCAACAAGACAGACAGACAGACAGAGCGGAGCATCGCTCAAAATCGACTTAGAATTTAAAAATTCTAAGCCGATCGCGTATACTAAAAGGTTGGTCTATGATTACTCCTCCTCTTGGGCGTTAACAGTATCAAATGCACAAACATTATTATATGGCCTGTACAAGTAGTGTGAAGGGTATAAAAATCCTACAAAGCTGGCAAATTTAACAAATATTAGATTATTTTTTCGGGAGACCAACGAAAACATCCCCGGAATTAAGGTTAAATTCCCGTCCGCGAAAGATGCCAGGAATTTCGTGACTGGATTAATTCGCATACACCAAAACATGTTTCAAGAGCAAAATGTTACCAATTATTTCACCTGCAAGAAATTTGAGCGATAACTGCCAACAATATCCTAAGCCAAATCGCTAGAGGATTTCTCGGATCAACATTCGATGCAGTCTTTCAGCCCGTCCTGCCCATTCCATTGCAATTCAAACCACCTCAAATCGTTTGCTGCAGAACTTCGGTGTGCGGAACCAAAGAAACGTTCTTGACGTACCTATAAGGCAATGGGCCGGGCAAGTGGTAAAGCTATGCAAACGCCATTGTTTGACACCTAAAGACAAGCGAATAACTTACAGACCTGTCGGAACGCTGTCCCTTAGAAACTGCGACAGAATATATCCACAGTACACCCTGGATCACCTTTATTTTAATTGAAAATTTTGTTAAAATTTTATTTCTACAGAACATTTTATCAACATTTTATTTCTATAGAAAATTTTGCCAAAATTTTATTTCTATAGGAAATCCTATCAAAATTTTATTTCTATAAAAAATTTTCTCAAAATTTTATTTTTATAGAAAATTTTCTCAAAATTTTATTTCTATAGAAAATTTTCTCAAAATTTTATTTCTGTAAAAAGGTACTCACACAAATGTTTTTTCTGATTCGAATCACGAAATTAAATTGATTCCAATTAAGTATTTTTATAATTGAAATGTCTTCAATAACAGAAATGAAATGGTATCAATTTAAAAATTAATTCAATGCCAATTGAAACATTAATTGATACTATTAATTTTTGTGATAGATTTTTATTTCAATTAAAAATTTTATTGAATCAATTAAATTTTTAATTGATTTTTTATACCATCCACCATAGGATGGGGGTATATTAACTTTGTCATTCCGTTTGTAACACATCGAAATTTGCTCTAAGAACCCCCATAAGGTATATAATATTCTGGGTCTGTGGTGAAATTTGAGTCGATTTAAGCATGTCCGTCCGTCCGTCCCGTCTGTTGAAATCACGTTTTTATTCTAACTTCCGAAACGAAAACAAGCTAATCGACTTGAAAACTTGGCACAAGTAGTTGTTATTTGATGTAGGTCGGAATGGTATTGCAAATAGACTATCGGAGGAGCAAAATTCATCCGATCCGGTTGAAATTTGTACATGGTATTGGCCAAACATCGGTCCATAATTATTTATAGCCCGCCATATAAACCGATGCCCGCAGATTATGGCTTGCCGAGCCGTCTAAGAGAAGCAAATTTCATCCGATGCTGGCTGAAATTTGTAACATGGTGTTAAGTATATGGTCTTTCAACAACATGTACAAATTGTTTTTGGTCGAATTCTACCAACTGTGGCAACCGTGTTTAAGATGTCATCAATATATAAAAATAGTTTCCAGCTAAACCAGGCAAGAGTTACAAATACATATTTTATTTTTTCCAAGAAAGTAAAAAAGATCACAGATTTCCCAAAACCACAATGATAATTATTTTTGTATTAATAAACATTTTACCTTTCGATATAAATCAAATTATTCACTTTCTTTAATCGTTCATTGTTAACATGGATGTTTTGTTGTTAATTCCTTGCAATAAATTAAAAGGTTTCGTAATAAAATCCTAAAGCCATGGTGCCATGGAATTTTTGCATGCATTTTATGGATGGCTGTCCTCTTTGCAGACAATTTTATTCAATATTTCTCATTTTAAGACATTTTTATCTTATCTTAAATGTGGCAAGAGAGGTTCATGCAAATACAAAAGAATGCTTAACCACCAATGATATTGTAAAACAAAAAAAGAGCCAGACAGTGATTTACAATAAACTTTACCCAGTTTTAAATATAAACATACATTTTATGATCATTCATTATGGAATGTATAAGGAATAAGTTGTAATGTTAAAAAA
>PGFW01020806.1:10476-24400 GCA_003123925.1 Haematobia irritans
GCCCATGTATTTGTGTTTTTAGGTCTTCAGATTATTTGTGGCTCTAGCAAAACAGGGATCCACTGCGTTTGAGTTTACAAATAGTAGCTGAATTTTGTTTTGGTTTGTTTCATTTTAGCCCATTTGTCACTTGACTGGATTATTGTCAGTGTACCAGATTTCAAAAATAGTTCCCTCCAACAGGGAACGTTTTTCTATGAAGGCAATTTTTCAATAATAAAAAAAACTCAATTTGAATAGAATTTCTCTGAATTTCCATGGTGAGGGCCGGTAGGAAGTTAACCTGGCATACTTGTTTAATACATAAAATGGAAAATCAATTTTATTTTTGAATTTCCATGCAAATGACATTAAACCTTATTTATACACTCGCCGCTTCCAAGCTATATAGCTATTCAAGCTATCGCCTCCATGTTTCTCTATTATAAATTCATGGTACACACATGAGGAAGTGGCTACGAATAGTTTCATTTGGATTCGAATCTCGTATCATTAATATCTGATTTAATACCCGAACATAGCTAATTATAACACACACACTTTGCCATTTGATACAGTTTAATTGATTCCTAAATCGATTAATGCTCAATTTCATTCAATTTCAGGGAAAAAGACTTCCTAGTATGAATCATAGATAGCACTATTGAAAATGTCATATTGGAACGGGTGCATGGGTCTTAGTCCATATGAAATAAGGTGCGGTTAATTGAGAATTTTATCGTAATACCTATTTACTATACACCCAAAAAACGTGAACTCACAATAAAAGAAAATGTAGGTTTATTTAAGGGAATTTTAACTGAAATAGTTTTCTAATTGCAAGATACTACAAATAAGTTCATACTTTTTGTCAAAATGAAGAAAATGTATTAAAAATAATAATTTTTTTGTCTGTTGTTTAAGAAATTTTCAAAAGTTTATTTTTAGTTCACGTCATTAAAGTTAGCAAAAAATTATTGAAATAACATTTGCTCCCAATGGGCAACATTTAAATAAAATCAACTAATCTTCATGAACGAAACTAAAGTTCAGTTGACATTAACACCCCATTTCCAGAATTTAATTCAGGCAGAGTCAGATTTCAGAGATGCATAATATATTGCATTGCAACCGGAAATAATGTAATGTCCATGGGCTCAAGTAATACTCATTATTATAAAAATATATTGTAATATTCATTATTATAAAAAAAAAATATTGGACCGATTCGACATTGTGTTGAATAAACACGGTCCACTTTACGACAATGGACTAAAAATAAAGAAAAAATCATTGGCGTCAAATGATGATCATTTTAACCATACTATTTTGGCAATCATAAGAAATTTAGTTCACATTTTTTCTGCGTAGCTTCGATATGTTGAAAAATGTTCGAATTACTGCCTGTTCACGAAACTCGAGCATACACAACACACTTACAGATGTTATATGGCATGATCTGGCGCCTACGGGTTTTTTTTTATTTTTAGTTCATTTTTACTTTTTCAGAAGGCTTCATTTCGCAAAAGGATGTTAAAAATCCAAAAATTAAACTCAAAATTTGGAATGCAATTTAGTTAAATGTTCGCAATTTTCTGTGTGTATCAGAGATGGTCCCCATGATTTTGTTTCGGTTTTTCTACTGTCAATTACCCTAGGCATTGTTAAATTAAGGTCTGTTCCGGTATTACAAAAATAATGAATGTCAGCCGCCAAATGCCATTTTGATTGTCCGCATAAAGCGGTAAGGAAGACCTGTTGGGGAGGGGCTTAGACCCCCCAGACAAAATTTAGCCCCCCCCCCAGAATTTGAAAACCTATTTACGACCTTTGTATTGTGGTACGCAGTTACACGGATGACAATATAAATTATACCCACCACCAATAGAATGGTGACGGGGGTATAATAAGTTTGTCATTCCGTTTTGAACGCATGAAATCATCGTTTCGCACTATATAAAGTAATATATATCTTGATCAGGGAGAAATTCTAAGGACGATATAACGATGGTCCGTCTGGCTCGTCTGTCTGTCTCTGTCTGTCTTGCTTGTCTGTCCTGTCTGGGTTTAATCACGTACAAGTCTTCAAATAAGAAGCAATCGTGCTGAAATTTTGCAGCACGGCGTCGTCTTTGTCTGCAGGCAGTCAAGTTCGAAGATGGCTATAATCGGTCCGGTTTTGATATACGAGTCCGCTATATACAAGCCGACCTCGCCCCAATTTGGGGTCTTGGCTTTACCTAAGAACCGCAGTTTTGTCGAGTTAATCGTCCATATTTTGTATAGCCCCATATAGACCGACTCTCCCGATTTTTACTCTTGGGCTTATAGAAACCGCAGTTTTTATTCAATGTATCTGAATCTGGAAGTCTAGAGGTATTGTTAGGACCACCAAAATAATGTGTGCCAAAAAAATTGTGAGTTAATCGGATTCCACTATTTTGGTAGTAGCCCCAATCATACGACCGACTCCCCGATTTTACTTCTTGAGCTTATAGAAACCCGCAGTTTTTTTAATTCAATTTACCCTGAAATTGAAATCGTCGAGGCTATTGTAGGCCACAAATACCGTGTGCCAAAAATTGTGAGTGATCGTCCATATTTGGTATAGGCCCAATATAGACCGATCTCGGCCGATTTTACTTCTTGGCTTATAGAAATCCCCGCAGTTTTCTTATTCAATTTATCCTGAACATTGGACAATTCTACGAGGTCATTGTAGGACCACAAAGATCACGTGTGCTCGTACCGGTGGCTGACAAAAATTGTGAGTACTCGTCCATACTTTTTGGAATAGCCCCATCATAGACGCGATCTCCCGATTTGGGGTCTTGGGGCTCATAGAAACCGTATTTTTTATCCAATTCTGTCTGAGAATTGGAAATCTAAGGAGGTATTTTAGGACGCATAAGAGGTGTGCACGAAAATGGTGAGCTAATCGATCCATATTTTGGTATAAGCCCCCGCATATAGGACCCGGATTTTCCCATTTTACTTCTTGGGCTTCTAGAATCACGAAGTTTTTATCCTATTTTGGCCTGAAATTGGGAAATCTAGAGGTCATTTTTCGTCAGCAAATGAGGTGTGCCGAAAATGGTGGGTATCGGTCCATATTAATTACGTATAGCCACCCATAAGAACGGAGTCCTCCCGATTAGTAACTCCTGTGGGTTCTAGAATACCGTAGTTTTTATCTATATGCCTGAAATTGTAAAATATCTGGGTGAATTGTTAGGCTCGACAAAACCACGTGTATCGGATTATAACGTTTTTATCGGTCCATTTGGTATGGCCTCCATATAGACCGTACTTCACTTTATGACGGGTGTAGAGCGCACTGATCATGAAAATTGCTGAAACTCAATGTAAAATTTCCAGACTTGTACCTTCTACAGATTTAAGATTTCAATCAAAGACGTTATTTTATAATTTTTCTTTGGCACACTTCAGAGATGTTAATGATTCCCTCTAAACCTCAAACAAAAAGATGGTTCTTATAAATCCCCAGAATCTGATATAGTCCTCATAGGTGAGAATCTTTAAATTTATCTTCGGGTTGTGTCCTCAAAGTCCTCAAGCTCCTCTGAAATTTCAAAGAAAACCCTACATATTTGTTCATAGGTGGTGGGTATTTAAGATTCGCCCGGCCGAACTTACTGGCTGTATATACTCTGTTTTATTTAGCATTGTCTTCATATTGTAAAGTTAGTTTTGCTTTATTATAATGGTCGAATTTAAAAAATTTTGAGTGATACTTTCCCGAATCAATTTTTTTTTATAATTTTTTATGGATTTTTAATGCATTTAGACGCTTGTCGCGAACATTTGACCTCGAATATTTTCAAAAAATTATTAAAACAATATTAAAATTTTCTAGAATGAGATTTAGGCCCAGTTTTGCGGCAAAAAATTCTGAACAAAATTTGCACCATTTTTATACAATTCTCTACTCTTAACAACATAACTTCTTTGTGAGGACATTTTTGGAACGTGCTTTTTAAAGTTGTGCCCATTAGAAAAACAAAGCCCAAGGTCTGGGAAAAAGTGTGGAACTACTTTTAGTTGCTTTTTAAAAATTAATTGTCTACTTATGTTGAGAGTCTGATTTTTTTATTATCATTTCTACAAATAAAATATCTAATTGAACCTATAAGCTAAGCATGTCTATTTAATTTTTTGCTAGGGGGCTATAGGCGCCCCCTGAAAATTGTCTAGCTACGCTAATGATTGTCCGTTAAATTGTGAAAACATTGTTTCAATAAAGTGGCAAAGTGGAAACCACAAACCCTGGTCAATTTTCGCGTTCGTCGAAATACTTAGTACCGAACGGGCAGTCCCATTGTGGCGAACCCATTTTAGATTTAGCAGGTGGCTGATAAGTCCCCGGTCTCGACACCATAGATGGCGTCGCTAATCATATAAATGCCAGTATTATTTTTATATAGTACCAAACCTTTCCATGATTCGTGTCAAAATTCTGACGTCTGTAAGTCACTTAGTTTTGTAGAGTAGAGCCCGTCTTTTGTGAACGCAACTTGTTGTTTATTGTTGAAAAAATGGAAAAAAGGAATTTGTGCTTTTCGATAAAATACGGTTTCTGCAGGCGGAAAAATAACGGTGGAACAAAAAACTTGGCTTGATAAGTGATAAATCAACAATATTTGATGGTATTCAAAATTCAAGCGTGTGAAATTGAGCACGAAGAACGGTTGAACGCAGTGACGCTCGAAAGAAGTGGTTACCCCAACGAAAACATCAAATAAAATCCACAAAATGATTTTGAATGAATCGTAAAATGAAGTGATCGAGATAGCAGAGCCTTAAAAGATATCAAAGGAACGTGTTGGTCATATCATTCATCACACATTATGATATGCGGAAGCTCAGTCCAAAAATGGGTGCCGCTGCGCGGAGCTCAGCATTTGAACCAAAACAACAAAGTGTTGAATGATTCTGAGGCGGTGTTTGCAGCCTGTTAACGTCGTAATAGAGGGGAACGCTGCGTTTTTCCGTTCGATATGTGACAATGGGGATGAAACAGTGGCTCCATCACTACACTCATCTGAGTCCAATCGACAGTCGGGCTGAGTGGACAGCGACCCGGTGAACCGTCTGCCGAAGCGTGGAGAAGACTCAAAAGTCCGCCTGGGCACAAAGTAATGGCGCTCTGTTTTTTGGGCATGCGGCAATGGAATAATTTTATCTTGAGAGGGGAAACCAAACCCAATAAACCAGTGACTATTAATATGGCGGTTGATTGAAAGCCGATTTGAAGCGTCAAAATCGCGGCAAAGACGGCCCCATATGAAGAAGAAAGAAAGTGTTGTTCACCAAGGCAACGCCACCGTGGGGCCAACAAGTAATTGAGAACGATGGAAAAAAAATTCATGATTGGGCCCATTCCGAATTGCTTCCCCAACCCACCGTATTCTCCAGTCTGGCCCCCAGCGCTTTTTCTTGTTCCCAGACCTCAAAAGGATTGCGTCGCAGGGAAAAATTTGGACTTGCAAATGAAAGAGTGATCGCCGAACTGAGGCCTACTTTGAGCAAGACCCGAGGAGTACTACAAAATCGGTATCTAAAAAAATTGGAAGGTCGTCATAATCCCGTTGTCAAATCGCTCTCTCCAGACGGGAACTAATGTTGAAAATAAAAACGAATTTTGACAAAAAAATGTGTTTTTCTTGTAGAGCCGGCGGACTTATAGCCAACCTGTTAAGGCTTTAACACTGCAGAAATGGTGGGGATAATGCCACGCCGCTTGGAAAAATTTTTTGGCAGGCAATGTCAATACTAGGGTGAGTCATCAAAATTTGATAATGATGGCAACACTATTCCCATTTTCCGCCTAAGATAATTAGAAATAGATTTATTAATATGGCGACACGGTCGCCACGGTATTCTTGCTCGCGATCATAAGAAATGCACAGGTCTATCAAAAATATTGACCTAATATGAAGATTTCAAAGCCTAAAATTTTAGGCCATACATCAATTTAACCACAATTTTTAAGAAAAGTTTCTTTAAAATAACGAAAATATTAATTAAAAGAAAGCTTTATAACCTTTTTGCTTCAATTTTTTCAATAAATTTAGGGACACGATCATCCTATAAAGTCTTATGGATTCGAGGAACTAAGGAAAATTTTCCTTAAAGTAAAGAAAAATATTTTTGATTAAAAAAAACTTTTTAAATTAAATGAGATATTTAAGCTTTGGATTAAAGATAAAAACGATTCAAATATAGGTTAGGACTTATTTTAAGGACTACTGCTTAAAATTTTTCTTGTATTTGTACTATGAAGTAACTTTATTAATATATGACAAACACAAAATAAAAGCTCCATAAATGAGATCTGTATCGATAACTCCCTAAAAAACAGTCCTATCCCCAATGGTTGTTTATACTAACTACTCAAGGCTTCATTTGAATTGGGAAACCAAATAACTCATTTGAATTAAAACAATTACTATACAGCAGTAAGTTCGCGGGCGGCCGAATCTTAAATACCACACCATGAACCAAAATATAGGGTTTCCTTGAAATTTCAGGAGGCTTGAGGACTTGAGGACACAACCGAAATAAATTTAAAGATTTCACGCTATGAGGACTATATCAGATCTGGATTTATAAGAACCATTTTGTTTGAACGGTTTAGAGGAATCATTAACATCTCTTGTAAGTGTGCAAGAAAATTATAAAATAACGTCTTGATTTTAAATCTTAAATCTGTAGAAGTAAAATCTGGAAATTTTACATTGAGTTTCAAGCAATTTTCATGATCAGTGCGCCTTCTACACCCTCAAGAAGTGAAGTCGGTCTATATGGAGGCATTACCAAATGGACGAATAAAAACTTAATCCGATACACGTGTTTGTGAGCCTAAAATACCAGAATATTTACAATTTCAGGCATATCAGATAAAAACTACGGTTTCTAGAAACCCAAGGAGTTAAATCGGGAGATCGTTCTTATGGGGGCTATACTAAAATATGGACCGATACTCACCATTTTCGGCACACCTCTTTGTGACCCGAAATACCTCTAGATTCAATTTCAGCAAATAGGATAAAAACTTCGGATTCTAGAAGCCAAGAAGAAAATTGGAAACGTCTATATGGGGGGCTAACCAAAAATGGATCGATACCACCATTTTCGGCACACCTCTTTATGGTCCTAAATACCTCTAGATTCCAATTTCAGACAACATTGGATAAAAAATTACGGTTTCTAAAGCCCAAGACCCCAAATCGGAGATCGGTCTATATGGGGCGCTACCAAAATATGGACCATACTCACAATTTTGGCACACGTATTTGTGGTCCTAAATACCTCTAGATTTCCAATTTTCAGATAAATTGAGATAAAAACTGCGGTTTCTATAAGCCAAGAAGTAAAATCGGGAGATCGGTCTATATGGGGGCTATACCAAAATATGGACCGATACTCACAATTTTTGGCACACGTATTTGTGGTCCTACAATACCTCTAGATTTCCACAATTTCAGGGTAAATTGAATAAAAACTGCGGTTTCTTAAGCTCAAGAAGTAAAATCGGGAGATCGGTCTATATTGGGCTTATACCAAAATATGGACCGATAACTCACAATTTTTTGGCACACTATATTTGGTCCTACAATACCCTCTAGACTTCCAATTTCAGATAAATTGAATAAAAACTGCGTTTCTATAAGCCCAAGAAGTAAAATCGGGAGATCGGTCTATATGGGGGCTATACCAAAATATGACCGATACTCACAATTTTTGCACACGTATTTGTGCTCCCAATACTCTAATTCAATTTCAGCTAAATTGAATAAAACTGCGGTTTCTATAAGCCCAAGAGTAAAATCGGAGAATCGGTCTATACTGGGGCTTACAAACGTGGACGAACTAATTTTGGCACTCCTATGGTAATACCTCCAGTTCATTAGCATTATCAAAAACTACGATTTCGTATAAGCCCAAGACCCAAATCGGGAGGTCGGTTTATATGGGACTATATCAAACCTGGACCGATATAGCCCATCTTTCGAACTTGACCTGCCTGCAGACAAAAGACGAGCTGTGTGCAAAATTTCAGCACGATTGCTTCATTATTGAAGATGTAGCGTGATTACAACAGAACAGACAGGACAGACAGACAGACGCGACAGACGGACATCGCTTATATCGTCTTAGAAATTCTCGCCTGATCAAGAATATTATATACTTTATATAGTCGGAAATCGATATTTCGATGCGTATCAAACGGAATGACAAACTTATTATACCCCGTCACCATTCTATGGTGGTGGGTATTAAAAATAGATGATTTAGCTACACTGAAAACATATTTACGCTAATGAAAATATTATTCAAGCAAATGTGTCGATACACACTTTACATTTTACAATATTAAAGACAAATTTCTTTAAAATAAAGAAATTTAATGAAAGATGTTGCATGAATTTGTTTTCTTAAATTTAAAAGACTTGCTCTTTTTTAAAAGGAATTTGCACTATTTGGCTAGGAATCAAAATCCAAACAAAATAATCGTTGTTTTTTAGTGTAAGCAGTTAGAATGTGTCATAATCATTAATGGTTTGGAGACCATATGCTCCTCGTCTGCGTATAGTTAGTCCGTTGTTACCTGATATTCTTTCGCCATTTACGACCCCATTTTCCTCATATACGTGAACAGCTGGGAAATTATGACGCATGAATTTTACCATGATGATATCAATTGAATATCAATATATAAGTCAATATCCATTTAAATAGTTAAATAAATATAAAATGCCAGTAAGAATAGCCACCATTTCATACATTTGAACAATCTACATCTCTTATTAAACTAAGTTTTCTCTCCGGCTACCAAGGAAGGATGTGTTTATTTTCATTTGAAGAAACAAAAAACCTAACATTATTCCAATATAAAATATTTATATATTCAATGAAAATTATTACGGCTTTAAATGGCATGGGAATTGTTTCCATTTTTCCACAACTTTTTTGGCCAATTAAAAACTGCTATAATAAATTTCCAAATAAAAACACAGCAAATGTAAATTTTGCTGGGGTTTTAGGTTCAACCCTCTCGTCTCCTTTGTATGCCATTTGAACTTTAATTTGAAATGATGGGAATGACAAATGCGAAGTCGTCAAGTCTTGTTTGGATTTTATTACCAAAAGTCACCTTAAATTGCCCAGGCAGACTGGGCTGTTAGCACTAGAAACACTTTACCCATCCTGATCTAATTATGCTAAAAGTGTTTTGCGATCGTTCATGAAAAAAAAGCATACTCGGTTCCAAAAGATTTTTTGTCTTTACTTTCTTAAAAATTTGGTATTGATTCCGAGGCCAAAGAACGGAGAGATACAAGTAAGGATACTTTTAAGACACCAATCTCTCTTTAAATTTAGTTTTTGTCCGTACTTGCTTCTAGGAAGCAAGATTTAATTTTCGCTTTTCATCAGCCTTTTTTCTCATATGTCTATCAAAGGTCCTTTAAAAACGAGTTAACGGCAACTTATATTTTCCAAAATTTAGACTCGACTGATCCAGTAGAAAATTATGC
Source organism: Haematobia irritans (assembly GCA_003123925.1). NCBI lineage: Eukaryota > Metazoa > Arthropoda > Insecta > Diptera > Muscidae > Haematobia > Haematobia irritans. Next base: position 20,016 of record PGFW01020806.1, read on the forward strand.
TTATGTTGGAAGTAAAAAAAACTTCTTTAAAATAAGTTTCGAAAAACATGTCCTATATTTGAACGATTTTTTTGCTTTGGTAGTCAGATGCAAAAAGACAACAATAATTAAAAACAATTTCATTAAATTTAAAGAATTTTTCTGAATTATTAAAGTTCAACGTTGACCTTAGCCTCATAAATTTTTTTTTTCATGTTTAAGATACGCCATTTTTAAGTTCAAATCACTTAATTATAAGGACAATAGGACTTCCATTGAAAGTTTATCGACTTTGGACAAGGCAAAATAACTTTATTTAGAAGAAATGCGTCCTTCTATGCCTAAGCAATAATAATGTATTCGTATTTTAAAGACATAAATCTTTGACCTCACGCACAATATTTTTTTCAGTGTTTGAGTTAATGTCGTGTTATTTTTATCATAAAATATGGTAATAAAACCAGCAGTTTTCACGTTTGACCTTCTCATGAAACACCCAAAATGACAAAAACGTATTTCCATACAAGCCGGTCCATAACAGGCCCGTGCGGGCCACCTTGCCACATTAATCGATCGTAAAAATAAATCATTTGATATTAAACTGCAAGAAATTTTTGTTTTAAATGGACCATCAAGTCGTTAAGCTCACATTTACGTTATGTGATTCTCCCTCCCTTTCAATCCCATAGTAGCATGGGATATATTCGAGCCATTTCAATAGAGGCATTTATTGGTTCTTTCACATTCGCAGTAATTCATCAACCAATTCAAATGGCGAGGTGTTAACTAGAGGCGCTTATAACATTCTTTCAGCCGATTCTATCGATTGTTACCTCAGACATTAAAGATATGCATAATTTAATTGAAATTACAAACAAAAACCCTGTCCGCTTAACTGTTTCCAAGCAACTAAGCACCTGAGCAGCTACGAACCCAGTACATATGGCCCATGTACATTACATCAAATATGTCGTCATTTGTATGCACAATAGCTGTTTTACTAGAAACCCGTTTGATCACTCTTCACCCTCCTCCCAGTTCTTTCACTTCGCTTTAGAGTTTATGCCGGGTTTTAAGAAGAGGTTCAATTGGGGGAAAACAATATTAAATTCATTGCACATTGCATTTCAAACGGCAATATAAATCCGATGGAGACTCAAAAATATGTTCAATTACCGTTGTTCTAAACGTAATACAATACAACCTCTACACAAACATATACACAACTACCACAAAAAAAAAACATCATATACTGCGAGCTTTAACCGCAATTACAAACTTAAGTCCGGAGAGGTCCTATAATGTGTCAATAACGAATTACAAAATATTTCCCAATAACCTCCCGAGAGTACCCAATAACAAATTCATCTGTACCAACATGATAATATTCTAAAAATAGGCTAATTGGTACTTATATTTTTCCTCACATTCAGGAATAAAAATAGTACGCTGTACGTTCTATTTAAATAACACAAATACCCAGAAATGTGTGCACGTGGCACAAAATTATAGTGACTCGCGATCAAGTCAACCTCGTGCTTGAGCGTGACAAAACTGAAAAACTTCGTGTGTGCGTCAGTCACGAAAATATTCACAATTAAAGTATTACCCACAATCTCGAAATCACTCACACTCACAATTTTAATCACAGTTACAATATCACGATTTAATGAAGTTTACTAAATTAAATAATTTTTAAATAATTCTATTCTTGATCGTGCCGGTAACACATTTAGTGCTTGAGTCGTTAGTGTTCAAGAGCATGAGCGCCTAATAATTGTTTTGTGCGCAAGCGTGCGTTAGTAAAAATTATCCATCGTGAGTGCTAGTGAGCGTGAATTAAATATAGCTCACATTTCTACACTGTTAGAAAAATATGTTTTTCATATGTTCCGATATAAACAAAATGTGTTTCGGGCACAATTTTAAAACACAATATATAAAATAAAATGCCTTTTATGAAGGGTAAAAGAGAACCCCATGAAATAGCTAAGGAGGAGATTTGGAAATCTTCTAAAGCAACAATCAAAACATTTCCAGTTGTTGTTGTAGTAGTACCATATTATCATCATTAGAAGCGTCCCATACGCAATGAATAACATGGATTTTCCCAACTTCCGCCAGTACTCACGCCCATACATTAACTTTGTTAGTTCGACCACTCACAATCACGTGATCAATTTTCAGTGTGACTTGGGATTCAATCAGACTCATGAAATTTTTCTTATATATCGGCAGCAGGGGAATGTTGAGATTTTGAGACCGATGATGAGGCAGACAAACCATATATTTACCTTTCCCAACCTCGGTAGTGGTCACATTTGCTAAGATATCTCTACATATTTTATGGAAATTAAGAGAAATGGTGAAGAGTGAGTTGCAATTTGATGTTTATCTTACTTACCTTGAAAAAAAAATCTAACTTGATTTTTAAAATTTTATGTAATTAATGAAACAAAAGATTATTTGTTGTCATATATGTAGTCCATAGCAACAAGTTCCCTTTATAACTATCAAATCTGTTGACACAACCAACTTATTGGCCAGACAGACTGTCTGTTGGGTTTGGTGACACATTGGCAAAACAAATTAGTTATTACAACAATATCGAATAAATTGAAATGATTGCTTACTTCAATATATAAATAACGACCAATATTTGGTTGGGTGTACGAACTTTTAGTCACACAGCTATTATATTGGTTATAGAAACCATTAAACAAGGGAAGTAACTAACATTTATTCCAAACAACTAAAAATTCTAGGTCTACATTATCTATTTGTTGGTTGACTCGAATTCCAACCAATCATTTCTCTGGGTGTAGATTGATCACGAGAAAGCGATATGTTTTGAAATGTCTGCGCATGAGTGAAGAAAATCTATGTTCGTCAATAAAATTTCTTCACATTTACGATCACGAGGAAATACACATGCTTGATAAAGGATAACATTCACACTCACGAGTAAATTCACCCTCACCTCGTGAGGTTGGGTGAAATTTCACAAGCCCAAATACCTTCACTACATAGAACAAAATTGTTAATAGAAATTTGCGTCCTTCCGTTAACGAAGTGTGTATTTAGAAATTTTATTGTGCAACTTGGTGTGGGAACTTGAGAGAGCATGTGGACTTGGACCTGGTCGATTCTTACTTTCAATTATAAAACATACATTCGAAGTTAGTTTGCTTCCCCAATATATATATGGCCGATACTAAGTCTTGGCCGATTTCTTGCCTATTTAAAACCCTTTATAGGAGGAATTTACACGCTCACACCTAGTTATAAAGGGTGATACGGTCAAAATTTGGTCAAGGGAAAACGCGTGTAAATCGGTGAAATCGTTTATTTAAAAAATCAAATTAAATTTCTTTTTCAAGTTCAATTAGTATAAAATTCAGGAAATATATTCAGTTAGGCTTTCGCTTTTCCAAATCCGAATTGCCGGGCCTCACGCTTGACACCTGCCATCAGATTTTGTACAGCCACCTTGTCCACCTTCTTCGCCGCAGAAAGCCAGTTTGCCTTGAACTGCTTCTCGTCCTTGGCAGTTTTTTTGGTCTTCTTTAGGTTCCGCTTGACAATAGCCCAGTATTTCTCAATTGGGCGGAGCTCTGGCGTGTTGGGAGGGTTCTTGTTCTTGGGAACCACCTGCACGTTGTTAGCGGCGTACCACTCCATGGCCTTTTTACCGAAAGGCAGCAGACGTTTATTCAAACACTCTTTCACGTAAATTTCTTGGTTGACAGTCCCAGAAGCTATGAAAATGCTGCTTTTCAAGCCACAGGTACAGATGGCTTGCCAAACCGCATATATTCTTGCGAACTTTGACAGTTTTTATGTGCTTTTGAAAATATCTGCTACCTTTCCCCTTCCTTTTGCCGTATAAAACCCTGTCCCGCAAGCTGCTTGTAGTCGGCTTTGAGTAAGTTTCGTCGTCCATTACCACGCAGTCAAACTTCGTCAGCATCGTCGTGTACAGCCCTCCGGATCGCGCTTTGGCCGTCGTATTTTGTTTATCATCGCGATTTGGAGTCACTACCTTCTTTTAAGTCGATAGTCCGGCTCGTTTTTGGCTCGATGCACGGTTGTAGACGATACACCCAGCTTATTTGCGGCATCTCGGAGAGAGAGGTTAGGGTTTCGCTTGAAACTACCGGCAACTCTCTTTGTCGTCTCAGCGGCTTCCGGTTTGCGATTTCCCCCCGATCCAGACTTCCTGGCTGTCGACAAACGTTCCCAAACACTTTAATTACAATTTGTAACAGTTGTATTTGCCAACTTTTGATAACGCTGCTCTCTTGCTTGGACGGCATTTTTTGAACCAAACTTGAAGCTGATGTTAATTCCAAAATCAAAATAGATCTCTCTCTTGTTGCACCCCCTCCTACTCTCCCATTTATCTC
>PGFW01020818.1:45170-62027 GCA_003123925.1 Haematobia irritans
GCGAATCTCCAAGCGGAGATAATCCTGTTTTGCAGATCACTCCAAGTCTCGGGACTGGAAGGCATTAACTGGTAGTACATTGACGAAAGAGAAGAAAATTTTCCAAAAGATCTCCAAGTCCATTAACCATCACCTAATCGATTACTAGGCCAACGGATTGGACTCCAAATACTAGCGGATACCCAATAAATTAATCTCAAGGGTTGCGAAATACTCCTCTACGGATTGGCAATGGGTTGTGGAATCAGCCATCCTGAATCGGGACCATGAAGGCATTAGCTGAAGATACTTGTAGGAAAGGATCTATGCGTCTATTGACCATCACTCATCCATTACGAGGCTACCAATAGTACCGAAACCCAAATACTGCTCTGTGGATTGTTAATGGTTGCCACTCGAAGTCTCCGGATGTAGGGTCGAACATTCAAGAGCTTATCAGCTTTAGTAGGCCAACAAGATCGACCTCAGAAGGATCGCGAATTTAGAAAACTTCCTCTTCCTCTTAGAAAACTTTTTCTTCCCACCAGTCCCGTATTTTACAGAGTAGAAAACCACAGTCTATGAGCGAAAAAAAATTTGCGAAACAGGTAATGTGCTACTACAACTTGGCATCCCTATGTATCCGCATCCAGCAAAACAATAGGAATGTCCGAAGTGTGGAACCTTACTGACCCATCCGATTTTTTCAATGCAACATAATCGAGGATATCCGCAACGCTGACCATTACTCAACGGCGGAAGTACGCCTGAAACTTAATGTCAGTCGACTGAGTCACAAACGTGGACAACAAACCATGAAATAGTTCCCTTTATTTGTCCTAAAATTCGTGCTTAGCACACGCAACTTCCCTCGATTAACTCTCCCTCTTTGCATCCCAGCTTCCGACCATCTCACATCTTCTTCTCTCTCTATAGACCAATTAATACTTAGGGTTTTTAACAAACACATGCGCATACTCAGTGTCGACAGTATGCGGCGCATGATCCTCATCCGAGTGGTTTTAACGACTTTCTTCTTTTTGCTGGCCTCCATTACTGCCTTGATGTGAGCCGGCAATTGTTCCTTAGTATCGGAATTATTTAATTTTTTCACCAAATCCTCTTTGACAGACGGTGGTGGACCAAGCATGGTCCCGGTTCTTTCACATCCAAACGTTCGTGTCGTGTAAAACCCAACATATTTGCCAATAATTCTCGAGCTTCTCCTTACGTTGTTCCTTGTCGTAAACGGCATCATAAACGGGCTGATCGTTCATAGTAATAAGACCACCTTCGGTGAATACTTTTTCGGGACGATGTTGTTTATGACGATGTGGATGAATATTAGATGAGAGCATAGCTTCCTCTTCGAGGGGAGTTAGCGAATTGCGAAATAGACTTTCTTCAATATCTAGGCGAACTTCATTTGTGTCGGTACTATCCAATTTTGGTCTTTTTTTATAAGCGGATAGTTCTTCGACTTCCAGGGCTGAGAAGCTTCTATATGGCTATAGATAGCAGGCTGTTGCTCAAGTCCCTTTTCCTGGGCCAATTCACGGAAGAAAGATTTCTCTTTGGTGGGCTTTTCAGGGGCGACTCCTTTACGGGCACTTGTACGCTTCCAAGGACCATAGTTTTCGGGGAAATACAATTCGTTGGAATCGTTGGACTCTTCGGTACATAAATGGGTAATGTTTTGAGGCGGCATTGGAACTGTTTCCAATTGATCCATTACCCTTTCCTGAGGCCTTTCATAGGCTGAGGATCGGGTTCGGAAGCAGCCAACATTTGATATAATTCCAAACGATTTAATAAGCCTCTTTACGCTCTGCCTCCAATTGGGCTTCCTTTTCCAATTGTTCCTTTTCGATGCGCGCCCTTTCGTTTTCACAAAATACATCATAACACTTGAAAGATTCATCTGAGATTCGCGATGACGATCAAATTCACCCAATTGTGTCAATTCCAATGGATCTCTACGCTGTTGCCGGTCTTGCATTTGAAGTTGTTGAAATATTGCATTAATGCCATTCGATTTAGGTGGTGAATTGAATTTCTTAAGAGGTGGATAGAATAGCCTATTGGCTGCATAATCATCTTCCGGTGGTATAAATCGTACAAAGGCCATTGCATCGGCTGGTTCGAAATCCGTGGGCATTGGAGCTAAATTTGCACAGAGATTGGGAGGAAGCTGTAGTTGTTTTTGCATCGAATAGAGAGATCCTTGTATGCGACATTGTACATATGGATGATCCCAGCCTAACCCGGCCCCTGCAATTCCTCGAGCATAGTGGCGAGTAGGCGCGATTGGTCCTCCGTGAGAGGGTTCTGAAATGAAGGAAATGAAATAGTATGAACATGTGCTCCAGTATTGGCTCATATCCTAAGTGAGAATGACATTAAACAATTTTCATAATCCAATGATAAAATTTCTACTTACTTTTCAATATCCTCCACATCGACGCCAGTGGTTGGTATGCACTTTCCAAAGATGTTGTCTGTCATCCATTCAAAATCATCTATCATCATCCGGACGAAAGAGTTATTTAGTTAATGGGTTTTCAGCATCAAATGGAAACAAAAGAAAACAGAAGAGAAAAGTAATACAAAAAGAATTAATAATTGCAACGATTATGACCATAATTGTTGTGATAATCGTAATAATTCACTTGTGTGACTAAAATGAATGAAGGGCATGAAGTGTCTTAAATAAGTGCTAAATGAAAAATTTGTTTTGGCATGACCAGCGGACGACGTTGCTGGCAGCACCAAAGGCTATTTGAACTCTTGTCTGGTTTCACCTTCCTCCGTCCTTCCTTCCTCTGACAATATTTGGCAGCCTTATTAATTTCATTTATCTCAACTTTTTCAACTGGGCTACGACCAAATTTTACAAATCTTTTCCAGATTATGGCATTGAGTTGGAAGGCAGTGCCTTTGGGCCGCTTGCTGGTTGGTTGTCTCAATTTTTTCGGTTTATCCTGTCCATAAAGACGTAGAAGTCATTTGCATATCGCTGATAATGTGACTTTTTATTGTGACCACGTTTATGCGAAAGCATATTCTAAAGCCACCCTCAACAGAACTGTTTTCAACAAGAGGTCATAATTTAAAGGTTTAGGTCAAAGCTGTTTACATTTTTGTCAGGATTATAAAAACACAATTTTCGTTAAGCTTATGCACACTGCAAGGATTATTTTAATTTTGGAATAAACAGTGAGCAAAAAAAAAAGCAAGATTTCCATAGGCGCAAAGATTTTCCTCATCATAGAGAATGACTGTGTTTTTATATCCATCAATTACTAGAGTGCTAAGAAATAATAGGGTTTTTTGAAAGTGGAGTTTTCTTGTTTTCCAAACAAAGATTATTTTCAAACCGATGGGATTATAACCGGATGACACCGATGTTTTCAAAAGTCATAAAACCGCAAAGGCGGCCCAATGGAAAAGGAACGAAAACCGATAATCCGTACAAAAGGTAAACCGATCCACCGGTTTTGATTATTCTACCAATTAATCATACTGAAATTAAGGCGAGAACCAGATAGTGTAACGGAATAGCATAACTTTTATGATCGACCAGCTTGCTTGTCTAAATAAATCTAAGACCGCCTCTATTTCCATTTATAGAGTGGTGATAGAAAAGTGGCTGGCATGAGGGGATCATTAATAGAGGGCACAGTGTGGATAAATAAAGTCTACAACTTTTGAACTAGTTCTTGTCTATATTGCCCCATAAACAACTCCTAAACAGACATCGTAATGGACATGTATGAATCCTATGGAATCCAAAGCCGATGCCATGGAAGCTACATTGATGATCTGTTTTTGAAGATCAAACAGAGCAGAGATGGAACGTTTCCCTCTTCCGTAGCTCTGCTGCTATGGGGTAAAACTATGATCGAATCCGAAAGGCGCCGCCTTTATTCCCATTTAGAGAGGTTCATTTATACTTACCCAGTCTAATGGAAAAATGCAACATTGTCTGAAGTGCATATCGAAACCAAGCGGTGAACAGCCACAAAAGATAATCCTGTTTGTTGAATCAGTACCAGACGAGTTTAATTCTGCTGATAGCCTCTATTCCCATTTTTAGAGAGGTTGGTAAAGAAAAGTGGCTGGTCATATTAGTCATGAGCTGTATAATTATAGAGACATATCACATTGGACATCCTGAAGAGAATCCATGAGGCTATCTGAAGCCAGGTCATGAAGCTACAAGGAAATCTTGATTTGAAGACAAATAGATAGAGAGGGAACATAACCTTCTTCGGTAGCTCTGCGCAGCTATGGGTAAACTATGACCTGATCTGAAAGTGCGGCCGCCTTTATTCCATTTTAGAGAGGTTTCATATTTATTACCTTTACCCAGTCTACGATGGAAAAATAACAAGTGTCTGAAGTACATATCGAAACCAAGGCGGGTGAACAGCCACAAAATAATCCTGTTTGTTGCAATCAGTACCAGACGAGTTCTAACGTTTGCTTGATAGCCTCTATTCCCATCTTAGAGAGTGGTACGAAAAGTGGCTGGCGTGAGACTGTTATATTAATATCATGACATCATATTGGACATGCTGAAGAGAATCGATAGGGAATTCTGAAGCCCAGGTCATGAACTCTACAAGGAAATCTTGATTTCTGAAGATCAAAGACTAGAGAGGCAAATAACCTTCTTCGGTGATCTGAGATATGGGGTGTAAACTTATGATCTGAATCTGAAGTGCGGGCTGCCTTTTATTCCTTTTTGAGGGATGGTGAACCAAGCCTACAATAGTATCCGGACGAGTTCTTAAGTTCTGCTGCATAGCCTCTATTCCCATTTTTGAGAGGTGATTAAAGTGGCTGGCGTGAGTGGGATCATTAATAGAGGGTTCGAAGATAGATGTCACATAGTGGGATAAAAAAGTTCTGGTCTTTAGCGTCACACTAAAAGGACTCTAAAGCAGAATCATATTGGACATGCCTCATGAGAATCCATGAGGCTTCTCTAAGCCCAGGTCCATGAACAGTTAAAAGGAAATTTTGAAGGTCAAATAGACTAGAGAGGAACATAACCTTCTTTGGTAGCTCTGAGCTATTGGGGCTAAATATGGTCTGAATCTGAAGTGCGGCCGCCTTTCCCATTTTAGAGAGGTTTCATTTATTGTTTGTTTTGCAATCAGTACCAGACGAGTTCTAAGTTCTGCTGATAGCCTCTATCCATCTTGAGAGGTTAGGTGAGAAAATCGTAGTTGAAGCAGGGTAATGAGACGAAGTGGGCGCATCATTTGAGTTCTTCTACTCGAGAAAAGTAACTGCTGAGTAATTCAAAACGGTGCCCAAAGTTCTTTAGATCACGCGTCTAAGTTCTCTCTATTCCCATCTTAAGAGAGTGTATAGAAGAGTGTCTGGAGTACGCCGCATCGCTACATAAAGAGTCCGCATGAGAATACTGAAGCCAACAAACAAGGTAAATCTTGTTTTTTGAAGGTCTAATAGAGTTCATCCATGACCTTTTTCACTACAACTTGTGGAATCAATGAGAATATTTCTAGGCGAGGCGTAGGTAGCTACAAATGTATATGGGAATAGGGGGAGGACATAATTTTTCTGTTCTTCGGTGGGTCCAGTTTGCTATCGGAATAAACTGTTATCTTACAAGTGCGGCGCCTCTATTCCATTTAGAAGAGATTTTAATTATTTTATCCATCATAATTAGGATGGCTGATGTTAGTAAGGCATGGAAATATCAATCTGAAGACTCATAAAGCTATAAATAAATTCTTGCTTGTGCTGAAAATTTCAGGTGGATATTGCCAAGCCTTCCGTTTATTCCGGTTCTCCCGGTCGTTTCGCCGTTTGTTCAAAATAAAAAAGAAAGATGAATATTGCTCCATATTATATTGACATTGATGAGTTGAGTCTGATTAGTATGATCTTAGAAACGCAACTCGATGGCTAATCAGATACATTAAGATTTGCCTGTTATAGTTACTTCATACTTAGTGCCACTTGGGCGTGGACCTCGATGTTTTACCAAAAAATGAATGATAAGTAATACGGGTTAGGATCACTAGTCTGGATACAGTAATATAATCGCCATGGAGCAGATGGACGAATTTTCGAGAAGACTTTTTACAGTTTAAGAAGATAAAATCCGTAGAAGACGTCAAAAACCTAGAGAGTATTTTAGAAACTATAACCTGAATATGAAATAACTAATGAAGCAATCGACTTTACGAACGAGCAACAGAAGGTTGAACGAAACTATTCCGAAATGATTGAGGAGACACTTTTGTATGTCGGAAGGAAGATTTCAGACTCTTGAGAGAATCTTACTGAGCTTATGGCGGAGAATTTGGAAATTTCTGCACTCAACGATATATCAGATCAATGGTCACCCACGAAAAAATATTTTTTATTCGTTTCACAATATATATTTTTTTTTAGTTTCTATTGTGTATTATTATTCATGTAATTGTGTATTATTTCTTATTTTGGCTTTTGAATTAATTACTTTTTATTTACAGTGGCCATGAACCCAATAACCCTTCAATTTCAGAATTTTCCACGTGTAATATCGGACATATGCAACATATCAATAAATTCAATTACCATCGAAGCAACACTTCATACCTTTCCAAGCACAAGCGATCCGCGACAAATTTGCAACCTGCAAAAGACAAAAGCAAACACACACAACATCTAAATGAAAAACGGCCACTTAACATGTTTATTTTTTATATTTTAACAAAATATGCAACACCACATTCGAGTGCAACAAAAAATTGGAGGCGAGTCTATTGAAAAGGACCAAGCGACCGATAAGAGACCATGACAAATATAGACGGGGAGACACAAACATACTAACCACGTATACAAAGTTAAATCTATAACACCTACTCTAGTATTATCCTAGGCACATATTTAGCAATCATCAGTTTTGTTTTTTTTGTAGTAGTATTGATAAATGGTAGTAGTGTTATACAAGGCCTTAATTTAAGTGTTGCAAAAACTGCCAGATGTTCTTATTAGCCAACTTTATTCATGTGAATATTTTTTTTTTTTTTGAGCTCATATATGTGAAAAAACACAATAGTATAGTTGAAGATGACTTACTATATATTGTAGTGATTCGGAGTAAATAGATTTTAATGCAAAGGATGGTCAAAACTGTTGACAAATATTTAGTTAATAAAAGAAGCTTTTTAATTTTATGAAAAAATTGTATTAAATTGTGTTGAAAAAATTTCTATTTCATAAAAATTTTAAAAAAAGTTGTTTTTAACTAACTTTTTTATTTTCTTAAGAAAATTTATCAGATTTTATTTACTCTTACATTTTTCCAAGGTATTTTTTTTCATTTTTCAAGTTGTTGGGTCAAAGTTTTAGTTCATTAGAAAATTTTGCTAAAAATTTTCTCTTCCTAAGAAAATTTTGTCAAAATTTTTATTTTTACAGAAATTTTATCAAAAATTTTAATTTTCAGACAAAATTTTGTCAGAAGAATTTTATTATCTATAAATTTGGGAAATTTTTATTCCTTTAAAGCCCAGAAAAAAGCAATCGTTCAAAATGTGATGAAAATGTTCTTTTTGGATCGGGCAAGTTGGTTGCAAACAATTGGCGCAAAGAAAGTGATGAATCTTAACATGACTTGTCATGGACTTGTTATTTAAATTAATTTCGTATTCATTTTGTTACTTCTTAGTTTTCTGTTGTCTTTTACCAATTGAAACAAAAAATTCTAAAATTTTCCATTTAAAAATATTGAAAAAACGAAGTTATAAATAAAAAATGAAACTCTCTGTCAGTTAAAATAAGATTTTCTGTTGGAGAAATTTTTAGAAGTGCTTTCTAAAGTTGTGGCCTTTAGAGGCAACTTCCATTTTTTTGTTTTTTGGATGGTGTATTTGTTAAAATTTTATTTCATAGAAACATTTTGGTCAAAAATTGTATTTTTTTATAGGAATTTGCAAAATTTTATTATTATAAAAATATTTTGTGTCAAAACTTTATTTCTATAGAAAAATTTTTGTCAAAATTTTTTATTTCTATAGAAAATTTAGATTTCTAGAGAATTATTTGGCAAATTTTATTTCTATAAAAAATGTTGTCACAATATTCTTGCCATAGAAAATTTCTGCCAAAATTTTATTTCGGTTTTTTATTTCAGCCTTAAAACCAATACATTGACTAATCTTACAATTGTTAGTTAACCAACAGAGGAATAAGAATGTTTTTCAAATTTATATTGGCAAAGCCCAATAGACTGGCAAGATGTTGATGACGCACGTTTCGAATTACACATTCCTCATCAGCCATCCTCTACTTGCCCCAGCAAAAAACTAATCAACACAATTATCAGAATAAATTCAGGCAGTTTATTAAAACCAACAAAACACACTGAACACCTTCCGAAAAAAGGGTTATACATTATTAACCGGCTTTTATGCCGAAATAAATCACGAAACAAAATATCTCTTTTCCTATGCACTGTCAAATCATCGATTGAATTACATGCTGGGTTTATTGTTGAGCGTGCCTCCTCTTCTTTTTCCATTTGTTTTTGTTTTTGTTATTGTTGCGTTCTGTTCTCTTAAGCATTGTGTTGTTTTATTTACAGCTTAAAACCATTACTTTCATTTCATATAGAAGTCTTTTGTCAACATTTTCATTTATATAGAAATATTTGCAACAATTTGCATTTCTATAGAAAATTTTAACAAATGTTTTTGTTAAAATTTTTATTACTATAGAAAATTTTTGCAAAATTTCATATCTATAGAATATTTTGTCCAAATTTTATTGTTCTATCGGAAATTTTTTGCAAAATTTTATATCTACAAAAAATTTTTGCAAATTTAATTTATAGAAAATTTTTTTGTGAAAATTTTATTTCTATTGAAATTTTGGCAAATTAATATTCTATAGACATTTTTTGCAAATTTTATTTTCTATAGAAACATTTTGTGAAATTTATTTCTATAACAAAATTTGTTCCAAATTTTACTGCTTTATCGAAATTTTTTTCAAAATATTATTGTTCAACTAATATTTTGCCAAATTTTTGAAAATTGTATTTCTATTACAAAATTTTGATAAATTTTTGCAACATTTTATTTCTATTTAGATTACTTTTGCAAATTATCAGTTTTATAAAAAATTTTTTGTCAAAATTTTATTGTCTGGTTGGCGAAAAGTTTATCAATTTTATTTCTTATAAGAACCAATTTTGTCAACATTATATTTTTATAGAAAATGTTGTCACAATTTATATGTCTATAGAAAATATTGTCAAAGGTTTTATTTTCTTATAGAAATTTTGTCAACATTGTATTTTTATAGAAAATGTTGCTACACAATTTTATGTCATACAAGAAATTTGTCAAAGTTTTATTTCGTATAAGAAAACTTATGTCGAAATTTTATTTCTATATAAAATTTGTCGAAATCGTTATTTCTATTAGACAATTTTTTGAAAAATTTAATTGCTATTTGCAAATTTTCACTTTAAAAAAAAAAGAATTGTTCAAAATTTTTATTTCTATCGAAAATTCTATCAAATTTTATTTTCTATGAGAAACATTTTGTCACAATTTTCATTTCACATAGAAAATTTTGTCAAATTTGTATTTCATTCGAAAAGTTTGTCAAATTTTATTTCTATCAATATTTTGTCAATTTTTTTTTTTTTATTTTATAAAAAAAGTTGTCCAAAATTTTAATTACTATAGGAAAATTTTGTCAAACTTGTATTTCAATGGAAAATTTGTCAAAACTTTTATTTTCTATAGAAAATTTTTGTCAAATTTTATTTCTATAGAAAATTTTGTCAGATTTATTCTATAGAAAATTTTGTCCATTTTAATTTCTATTAGAAAAATTTGTCAAAGTTTATATTTCTATAGAAAATTTTGTCAACATTGTATATAGAAAATTTTGTCAAAACTTTATTGCTCAAGAATTATTTGACAAAATTTTGCAAAATTGTATTTCTATAGAAAATTTTTGAAAAATTTAATTCCTATTTGCAAAATTTCATTTTTATAAAAAATGTTGTCAAAATTTTATTTCAATCAAAAATTTTATCAAATTTTATTTCTATAGAACATTTTGTCACAATTTCATTTCTATAGAAAATTTTGTCAAAATTTTATTTCCATCGAAAAGTTTGTCAAATTTTATTTCTATAAACAATTTTGTTAAATTTTATTTCTATAAAAAAAAATTTGTGAAAATTTTTATTTCTATAGAAAATTTTTTTCAAATTTTAATTTCTATAGAAATTTTGTCAAAATTTTATTTCTTGTAGAAATTGTTGTCAAAGTTTTATTTCTTATAGAAATTTTTGTCAAAACTTTATTCTCAATAATATGTTTGACAATTTGCTAAATTTGTATTTATTATATTTCTGTAGAATTTTGTCGAAATTTTTTTCTATAGAAACATTTTGAAAAATTTTAATTACCTATTGCAAAATATTCATTTCTATAGAAAATTGTCAAAATTGATTATTCTAACGAAATAAGTTTGTCAAATTTTTATTTCTATAAAAAATTTTGTCAAATTTTATTGACTATAAAAAAATTTTGTCAAAATTTTATTTCAATGGAAAAATTTTAAATCAAAATTTTATTTCAATGGAAAATTTTTCTCAAAACTTTATTTCCTATTAGAATAATTTTGTGTCAAATTTTATTTCTATAGAAAATTTTCAAAATTTTATTTTTGATAGAATGTTTTATTTATAATAGAAAATTTTGTAAAAATTTATCATTTCTATGGAAAGCTTTTTGTTCCAAAATTGTTATTGCTCTAGAAAATTGTTGTCAAAATATTATTTCGTATTTGTGTTATATGTTTGGTTTATTCTACAATCATTATGTTATTTTGATTCTCAGCTGCCATTAATTAAACTACAAAGTGTAGCTTAAACCAGTCAGAGGAAAAAGTATGTTGTCTAAATTAAATGCGGCAAAACCCATATAGAACTGCAAAACGGTTTGGAGGGGACAGCTCTTTCGGACATTACCATCATTCCCTCGATCAGTTTTTCTTACTTGAGCAAAACCATCCAACCACTTATCAGAATAAATTCTTAAATTTACTTCTATAAAAATTTTGTCAAACTTTTATTTTACATAAAAATTATTTAAAATTTTATTTCTATAGAAAATTTGTTGAGAAAATTTTTTTGCTATCAAGAAAATTTTATTGTTTTTTTTTTTTATTTATATAGAATTTGCCAATATATATATTTATATAAAATATTTCAATTATTTATTTACTTCAATAGGCCAAATTTAGCCAAAATGAGAAAAGTAAACATTTTGCCAAAATTTTTTTCGGTAGAAATTTTGCCAAAGTTTATTTCTTTTAGAAACGTTTTGAAATTTGCGTCTCTTTGGTTGATGTTGTATGTCTTTGCAATAAGGACACTTTTCTTAAGTTTTAGAAAAAACATTTTTTATTTGGAAGGTACAATTCTTAAATTAACTGAATATTAAATGTATTGATTATAGGTAAATAGCATCGATGACTTACTTTCAGGACTTTTTTTAATAATTAAATTTTATTCAAAAGAAATATTGTCCTTGATTCATATATTATTATATTCAGGCAGTATTTTTTTTCATTTGCAGTAGTTGGTTTTTAAAAAGAACTTGGTACATCCAAATTTCGTGCCCGAATCGAGTTATTACGATTAACGACATCCCTGATGTTTCCCAGGCATTCGCCCCCTATTAGATTTTCGGTTACACAAAGGTAAACTCACTTACTGATTACAATATCGCAAGAAACAAAAGCTCCAGCAAACGATTTTGAACATCTGCCAAAAATGTTTTGTTAGCATGAACGCAATGTATGCCAGGATATGTCGACTATTTGATATGGCACCCACCAGCCCCGCCACTATGCTATGCTTGAAAGTTAGAAATATAAAAAAAAAATCGGAAAAACAAAACACGTTAGTGTCCAAAAACCAACCTTGCATGCCAACAAACTGTTAATGATTATTTTTTTATTTTTTTTACAACGCAACACTTTTTCTTTTATGTAGGACCCCAGCAATTTCAAATGAGATTTAATGGAAATTTTATAACGGTTTTTACGATTATAACGATTGTATTTATAACAAAGTGATGAGCGTTAAATGTCCTGTAGCCTTCAAGGACCTTATCGCACCGTCGGAAATCACACCATTTCTTCTAATTAATGAAAGGATGTTAACTAATGTGTAGTGTTCATTCAAATGAAATTCACATTGAAATTCCACAAATTGTTGTGGAAATTTCCCATTATGTCGCCATTTTAAGTGTTGAAATTCAAGCTATGCTACTTATCATTTATGATTTTTTTTGTTTCGTTGGCAGTCCAGTATGTTGTGAAGCCGTAATGTGTTAAAATGCTAGCAAGTCTATTTTCGAAAAAAAAAAACAAAACTGAAAACAATGGAACTCTCTAAAGTTCGGCATCAACAGCATCTTGTAATTGAGAGCGGTAGCTAAAAACATTTGGATACCTAAAAAGTTTTTACTTCTTTACGATTTTTGATTACAAGCATTTCTGGGCTGGAAAACACACTGAGAAAAATATATTGCAGAAATTTTATCTTCTACAGAAAATTTTTCTGAAATTTTTATTTCTTATAGAATTTTTTTTTCAAAAATTTTATTTCTACAGAAATTTTCTCAAAAATTTTATTTCTATTACGGAAAATTTTCTCAAAAATTTTATTTTATAGAAAAATTTTTATCAAAAATTTTATTTTCTAATAGAAATTTTATCAAAAATTTTATTTCATAAGAAATTTCTCAAACAATTTTTTCTTAGAAAAATTTTCTCACAAAAATTATTTCTATACAACATTTTATACAACAATTTATTTCTATAGAAAATTTTATCAAACATTTTTATTTCTACATAAAATTTTATCAAACATTTTATCTTTCTATATAAAATTTTATTTCTATCGACATTTTCCCAAAAACCTTCTACTCATATAAGAAAAATGCTGCGAGTGTGAACGGTCGCGACAGAAATACCTATCTTGACAACGTTTTCTACATCAGTAAAATTTTTGTGAAAATTTTCTATAGAAATAACATTTTTTAAACAATTTTCTACGGAAATAAAATTTTTCCAAAATTTCTTATAGAAAGAAAATTTTAAAACATTTTCCATGGAAATAAAATGAAGGACAAAATTTTTGCTATAGAATCAAAATAGGAGAAATTATCAATACGAAATTACATTATTGACCAAATTTCTCACTCTCGAAATAAAATTTAGAAAAGTTTCTATAGGAAATAAATTTTTGAACAGAATTTTATAATAAACTTGGAATTAAAAAAAAATTCTCTGCAGAAATTATACTTTAAGCTTAAAGAAATTTTGTCATAATTTATTCTATAAGAGATCTTCTCTAAATTATTTCTATAGGAAAATTTGTGCCCAAAATATTATTTCTATAGAAAATTTTTTGTCAAAATTGATTATACTATAGAGAATACAATTTTTTAGATTTTTCAAAAATTTTTATTATCTATAGACAAATTTTGTCTTTAAATTTTATTTTCAATAGAAAATTTTGTCAAAATTATTTCCATAGAAATTTTTGCCAAATTGTTTCATATAGAGATACAATTTTTATTTTTCCAAAATTTTATTTACTATTAGAAAATATTAGTCAAAGTTTTATTTCTAATTGCAAGTATTCATATTATTTTATATTTATAGGAATTTTGTCAAAAATTTTATTTTCTATAGAAAATTTTGTCAAAAGTTTAGTTCTGTAGAAAATGTTGTCAAAATTTTATTTCTATGCAATATTTTATAACAATTATATTTCTATAGAATAATTTGCCAAAAATTTATTTCCATAGACATTTTTGTCAAAATTGTTTCTATAGAGATACATTTTTTAGTTTTTTCCAAAATTTTATTCCTATAGAAATTTTTGTCAGTTTTATTTTCCTATAGAAAATTTTTTTTCAAAAGTTTAGTTCTGTTAGAAAATTTTGTTTCAAATTTTTATTTCTATTACAAATTTTAGAACGCTATAAACAATTATTTTTCTATTAGAATAATTTGCCAATAATTTTATTTCTATAGAAAATTTTGTCAAAAGTTTAGGCTGTAGAAAATTTTTGGTTCAAAATTTTATTTTCTATAGAATTAATTGCCAAAATTTCTATCTTTCTATAGAAAAATTAGCCAAAATTTTATTTCTATGCAATATTTCATTATTCATTGTATATTTATTGAAACTTTTGGTCAAAATTCTATAGGAAAATTTTTGTCAAAGTTTATGTTCTGAAAGAAATTTGTCAAAATATTTTTTCTATACATTTATTAACAATTTTATTTCTATAAATAATTTACCAAAAATTATTCTATTGTATTTATAAAATGAGGACAAATTTTGCTATAGAAAGTCGAATAGTCGGAAAATTATCAATAGAAATTTACAATTTTGACCAACTTTACTATAGAAATAAAATTTTTTGAGAAAGGTTTCTATAGCAACTAACAATTTTGACACAAAATCTTTTATAGAAACTGGAATTAAAAAAAAAATCTCTGCAGAAATAATATCTATAAGGTTTTAAGAAATTTTGTCGATAATTCTCAATTTCAATAAGAAATCTTCTTTAAAATTTTTATTTTCTATAGAAAATTGGGCCCAGAATATTATTCTCTCATAGAAATTTTTTTGTCAAAAATTGTATCTAATAGGAAGATACAATTCTTAGAATTTTTCCAAAATTTTAGTATTTCTATAGAAAATTTGTCTAAATTTATATCTACATAGACGTGTGTGTGTGTGGGTGTGTGTGTGAAATTTTTGCCAAAAAATTGTTTCTATAGATACAATTTTAGTTTTTTTCCAAAATTTGATATTTCTATACGAAAATTTAAGTCAAAGTTATGATATTTCTATGCCAATATTTTCATTACTTATTTTATATTTATAGGAACTTTTTGTCAAAAATTTATATTTCTATGAGAAAATTTTGTCAAAAGTTTATTCTGTATGGATAGAAAAATGTATGTCCAAAATTATTTCTATTGCAAATTTTATAAACAATTATATTTCTATTAGAATAATTTTTGCCAAAAAATTTATTTCCATAGGACATTTTGTCAAAATTGTTTCTATAGAGAACAATTTTTTTAGTTTTTTCCAAAATGTTATTCTATAGAAATTTTTGTCAGTTTTTATTTTCCTATAGAAAATTTTCGTCAAATATATATTTTTATAAAACACTTTTTTTGTCAAATTTTATTTCTATAGGAAAATTTTTTTCAAAAGTTTTAGTTCTGCTAGAAAATTTTTGTCAAGATTTATTTCTACTTACAAAATTTTTATAACAATTTTATTTCTTAGTAGAATAATTGCCATATATTTTATTTCTGTAGAAAATTTTGTCAAAAGTTTAGTTCTGTAGAAAAATTTTGTCAAAATTTTCATTTCTATAGAAATTCACTTTGCCTCAAAATTTATTTCTATAGAAAAATTTATTTTCTATGCAAATTATCTTCATTACTCATTTTATATTTTATTGAAACTTTGCAAAATTTCTATAGAAAATTTTGTCAAAAGTTTAGTTGAAGAAAATTTTGTCAAACATTTTATTTCTATACAAATTTTTTATAACAATTTTATTATCTATAGAAATAATTTGCCAAAATTTATTTCTATTAGAAATTTTTGTCATATTGTTTTTTTATAGAAGATATTTTTTATTTTTTTTTCCAAATTTTAATTTCTATAGAAATTTGTAAGTATTTATTTCTATAGAAAATTTGTCAGTTTTATTTCCTATAAGGAAAATTTTGTCATAATTTAATTTTTAAAAAACTTTTATGACCAAAATTATTATCTAATAGAAATTTTGTTCAAAAGTTTGTTCTGTAGAAAATTTTGTCAAAATTTACTTTCTAATACAAAATTTTTAAACAACATTTATTTCTATTAGAATAATTTGCGAAAAAAATTATTTTAATAGAAATATTTATCAAATAGAAAATTTTGCTCAAATTCTATTTTTTATAAAAACTTTTTTGCCCAAAATTTTATTTTCTATAAGAAATTTTAATCAAATGTTCCTATTTCTATAGAATTTATTTTTTTTTTCAAAAGTTTATTCTGTAGAAAATTTTGTCAAAATTTTATTTCACACAAAAATTTTTAACAATTTAATTTCTATGAATAATTTCCAATTTTCAACATTTCTATAGAGAAATTTTGTCAAAATTTATATTTCTTATGCAATTTTCTTATTCATTTTATATATTTTATTGAAACTTTTTGTCAAAAATTTTATTTCTATAGAAAATTTTGTCATAAAAGTTTAGTTCTGTAGAAAAATTTTGTCAAAATTTTATTTCCTATATCAAAATTTCTATAACAATTGTATTTCTATAGATAATTTGACCAAAAAAAATATGTTTTAATGAGAAAATTTATCAATAGAAATTTTGTCCAAAAATTCTATTTTTATAAAAACTTTTTGCAAAATTTATTTAATGAAATTTTTATCACAATAGTGTGTTTTCTTATTACAAAGGCCATTGCATCGGCTGGTTCGAAATCCGTGGGCATTGGAGCTAAATTTGCACAGAGATTGGGAGGAAGCTGTAGTTGTTTTTGCATCGAATAGAGAGATCCTTGTATGCGACATTGTACATATGGATGATCCCAGCCTAACCCGGCCCCCTGCAATTCCTCGAGCATAGTGGCGAGTAGGCGCGATTGGTCCTCCGTGAGAGGGGTTCTGAAATGAAGGAAATGAAATAGTATGAACATGTGCTCCAGTATTGGCTCATATCCTAAGTGAGAATGACATTAAACAATTTTCATAATCCAATGATAAAATTTCTACTTAC